>JAODAL010062054.1:0-19960 GCA_025379985.1 Phyllomedusa bahiana | reverse complement strand
ATTTTTGGGGGGTTACTCCCTGGCTATAAGGGCACTACCTGGCTTTCTTCAACCCGTTATCATTTAGGTGGGGGGTGGCCTTTTTGAAGGGGCGTGCATACCGAAAAGATGGGCGTGTCCATGCAAATTTTTGCCGCCCCCCCGTAGCGCGCCCCCCATAAATCTCCTGTTTTTTCATTTTCAGGGGGTCCCCCTGGGAATTTGGGCCCCTGGACCGTCCCCCCTTTCAGTGAGGGTCCCCCTGGGAACATGGTCCCCCTGTGCCCGTTCCCCCCTTTTCAGGGATGGGCTCCCTGGGAACATGGCCCCCCCTTTGGCCCGTCCTTGGGGAACATGGCCGCCCCTGGGGCCCTTTTCTCCACTCTCAGTGTGGCTTTCCCGGGGAAAATGGCCGCCCTAGACCGTTCCTGGGTATGGCCGCCCCCTGCCGTTTCCTGGGAATATGGCCGCCCCTATGACCTTTCCCCCGGGGAAAAAATGGCCCCCCCTATGCCCGTTCCCTGGGAAAGGGCCCGCCCCTGTGCCGTTCCCGGGGAACATGGCCGCCCCTATGACCGTCTCCCTGGGAACATGGCCGCCCCTATGACCGTCTCCCTGGGAACATGGCCGCCCCTATGACCGTCTCCCTGGGACCATGGCCGCCCCTATGACCGTCTCCCTGGGAACTGGCGCCCCTTGACCGTTCCCGGGGGAACCAGGGCCCCGCCCCTGTGACCGTCTCCCTCTCAGCTCGCAGGGAGCACTACCTGACCATCGAGGGCTTCATCCGCTTCATGAACTCGGAGGACGCCGCGGTCCTGCGCCGCGCCCACCGCCAGGTCTACCAGGACATGAGCCGCCCGCTGACCTGCTACTACATCTCCGCCTCACACCACACCTACCTGCTGTCCGACCAGCTGCTGGGCCAGAGCCACCTCTTCGCCTACGTCAGGTATGAGGAGGGGGGCCGGGGTAAGAGGGGGGAAGGGGTCATATGTGGGAGGGCAGTGAAAAGGAGGGGGGGGGCCGGGGTAATGTGAGGGAGGCCGGGGTAAAAGGGGGGAAGGGGTAATATGTGGGGGGGCGGAGGAAGGGGGGGGGGCAGTGATAAGAGGGGAGGGGCGGGGTAATGTGAGGGAGGCCAGGGGAAGAGAGGGGAAGGGGTAATATGGGGGGGCCGGGGTAATATGGGGAGGCCGGGGTAATATGAGGGTGTCTGGGTAATATGGAGGAGGATTGGGGTAACATGGGGTGGGCCGGGGTAATATGGAGGAGGCCGGGGTAATATGGAGGAGGATTGGGGTAACATCGGGTGGGCCGGGGTAATATGGAGGAGGCCGGGGTAATATGGAGGAGGATTGGGGTAACATGGGGTGGGCCGGGGTAATATGGAGGAGGCCGGGGTATTTTGGGGAGGTCCGGTTTAAAGAGGGGAGGCCAGGGTACTCTGGGGGAGGCCGGGGTAATAAGGGGGAGGATTGAGGTAACATGGGGCGGTCCGGGGTAATATGGAGGAGGCCGGGGTAATATGGAGGAGGATGGGGGTAACATGGGGCGGGACGGGGTAATATGGAGGAGGCCGGGGTAATATGGGGGAGGATTGGGGTAACATGGGGCAGCCGGGGTAATATGGGGGAGGCCGGGGTAATATGGAGGAGGATTGGGGTAACATGGGGCAGCCGGTTTTAATATGGGGGGGAAATTGGGGGGTACATGGGGCAGCCGGGGTAATATGGGGGAGGCCGGGGTAATATGGAGGAGGATTGGGGTAACATGTGGCGGGCCGGGTTATATGGGGGAAGCCGGGGTAATCTGGGGGGGCTGGAGTAATTTAGCAGGGTGTGAACGGGGACACAATGAGGTAAATCTGGACTCTGATGGGGGGTCACATACTTTTTCTCTCTTCCCTTAGCGCTCCAATGAGGGGGTTACATACTTTTTCTCTCTCCCCCTGTAGTGCCCTGATGAGGGGGTCACATACTTTTCCTCTCTCCCCCTGTAGCGCCCTGACGAGGGGGTCACATACTTTTCCTCTCTCCCCCTGTAGTGCCCTGATGAGGGGGTCACATACTTTCTCTCTCTCCCCCTGTAGCGCCCTGACGAGGGGGTCACATACTTTTCCTCTCTCCCCCTGTAGTGCCCTGAAGGGAGGGTCACATACTTTTCCTCTCTCCCCCTGAAATGCCCAGATGAGGGGGTCACATACTTTCTCTCTCTATCCCTGTAATGCCCTGATGAGGGGTCACATACTTTTCCTCTCTCACCCTGTAGCGCCCTGATGAGGGGGTGACATACTTTTCCTCTCTCCCCCTGTAGTGCCCTGATGGGGGGGTTACATACTTTCTCTCTCTCCCCTGTAAGCCCCTGATGAGGGGGGTCACATACTTTTCCTCTCTCCCCCTGTAGTGCCCTGATGAGGGGGTTACATACTTTCACTCTCCCCCCCTGTAAGCCCCTGATGAGGGGGTTCACAGACTTATCCTCTCTCCCCCTGTAGTGCCATGAAGAGGGGGTAACATACTTTTCCTCTTCCCCCCTGTAGTGCCAGATGGGGGGTCACATATTTTCCTCTCCCCTGTAGTGCCCTGATGGGAGGGTCTCTACTTTTCCTCTTCCCCTGTAATCCCCTGTGAGGGGGCACATACTTTCTCTCTCTATCCCTGTAATGCCCTGATGGGGGTCAATACTTTTCCTCTTCCCCTGAAATGCCCTATGAGGGGGTCACATACTTTCTTCTTACCCTGTAATGCCTGTGAGGGGTCACATATTTCCTTTCACCCTGTAGCGCCCTGAAGGGGGGTGACATACTTTTCCTCTCTCCCCCTGTAGTGCCCTGATGGGAGGGTCTCATACTTTTCCTCTCTCACCCTGTAGTGCCTTGATGAGGGGGTCACATACTTTTCCTCTCTCCCCCTGTAGTGCCGTGATGAGGGGGTCACATACTTTTCATCTCTCCCCCTGTAGTGCCCTGATGGGGGGGTCACATACTTTTCCTCTCTCCCCCTGTAGTGCCCTGATGAGAGGGTCACATACTTTCTCTCTCTCCCCCTGTAGCGCCCTGACGAGGGGGTCACATACTTTTCCTCTCTCCCCCTGTAGTGCCCTGATGGGAGGGTCTCATACTTTTCCTCTCTCCCCTGTATGCCTGATGAGGGGGGTCACTACTTTCTCTCTCTATCCCTGTAATGCCCTGATGAGGGGTCACATACTTTCTTCCCCTGTGGGCCCGAGGGGGGTCACTATTTTCCTTCTCCTGTAGTGCCCTGAGGGGGGTCTCATACTTTTCCTCTTCCCCTTATGCCTGTGGGGGGTCCTCTTTTCCTTTCCGTATGCCTGATGAGGGTCATACTTTCCTCCTCCCCGTATCCCATGGGGGTCACATACTTCTTTCTATCCCTGTAATGCCTGATGAGGGTCACATATTTTCTCTCTCCCCGTATGCCTGTGAGGGGTCAATACTTTCTCTCCCTGTACGCCTGAGAGGGGGTACATACTTTTCTCTCTCCCCTGTAGTGCCCTGATGGGAGGGTCACATACTTTTTCTCTCTCCCCCTGAAATGCCCTGATGAGGGGGTCACTTTACTTTTCTCTCTATCCTGTAATGCCCTGATGAGGGGTCACATATTTTTCCTCTCTCCCCTTTTAATGCCCGGGATGAGGGGATCACATACTTTCTCTCTCTATCCCTGTAATGCCCTGAGAGGGGTCACATACTTTCTCTCTTCGCCCTGAAAGCCCTGATGAGGGGGTCACATACTTTCTCTCTCTATCCTGAAATTTCCCCTGAGAGGGGGTCACTACTTTCTCTCTCTATCCCTGTATGCCTGATGAGGGGTCACATACTTTTCTCTCTCCCCTGTAATGCCTGATGAGGGGGTCACATACTTTTCCTCTCTATCCCTGTAATGCCCTCATGGGGGTAAACATACTTTTCCTCTCTCCCCTGTAGTGCCCTGATTGAGGGGGTCACATATTTTTCCCCTCTCTCCCCTGTAGCGCATGCGAGGGGGTCACATACTTTTCCTCTCTCCCCCTGTAGTGCCCTGATGGGAGGGTCTCATACTTTCCTCTCTCCCCCTGTAATGCCCTGATGAGGGGGTCACATACTTTCTCTCTCTATCCCTGTAATGCCCTGATGAGGGGTCACATACTTTTCCTCTCTCCCCCTGTAATGCCCTGATGAGGGGGTCACATACTTTCTCTCTCTATCCCTGTAATGCCCTGATGAGGGGTCACATACTTTCTCTCTCTATCCCTGTAATGCCCTGATGAGGGGTCACATACTTTTCCTCTCTCCCCCTTTAATGCCTGATGAGGGGGTCACATACTTTCTCTCGTATCCCTGTAATCCCCTGATGAGGGTCAAAATACTTTTCCTCCTTTTCCCCTTTTGTGCCCTGATGAGGGGGGTAACATACTTTCTCTCTCCCCCCTGTAGCCCCCTGACGAGGGGGTCACTACTTTTCCTCTCTCCCCCTGTAGTGCCCTGATGGGAGGGTCTCATACTTTTCCTCTCTCCCCCTGTAATGCCCTGATGAGGGGGTCACATACTTTCTCTCTCTATCCCTGTAATGCCCTGATGAGGGGTCACATACTTTTCCTCTCTCCCCCTGTAATGCCCTGATGAGGGGGTCACATACTTTCTCTCTCTATCCCTGTAATGCCCTGATGAGGGGGTCACATACTTTCTCTCTCTATCCCTGTAATGCCCTGATGAGGGGTCACATACTTTTCCTCTCTCCCCCTGTAATGCCCTGATGAGAGGGTCACATACTTTCTCTCTCTCCCCCTGTAGCGCCCTGACGAGGGGGTCACATACTTTTCCTCTCTCCCCCTGTAGTGCCCTGATGGGAGGGTCTCATACCTTTCCTCTCTCCCCCTTTAATGCCCTGATGAGGGGGTCACATACTTTCTCTCTCTATCCCTGTAATGCCCTGAGGTGGGGTCACATACTTTTCCTCTCTCCCCCTGTAGTGCCCTGATGAGGGGGTCACATACTTTCTCTCTCTATCCCTGTAATGCCCTGATGAGGGGTCACATACTTTTCCTCTCTCCCCCTGTAGTGCCCTGATGAGGGGGTGAAAAAACTCTGAGATTCTCGGTTCGCATATTTTGATCAAAAGATGTTTAAGCTGCCCACGACTTGCAACGTGATCTCAAAATCGGGCAGTCCTATGCTATCTTTACCTCTCACAGGCTGTCATAAGAAGGGCAGCTTGCAGGTTGGGTGTTTTTTATTTTTTCTCTCTGAATAATGGAGGTCGGTTGACCCAGTGAGAGGCCTGATTGGCTCGATTGAGAGGTAAGGATAGTGTAGGACTGCCCGATTTTGAGATCACGTAAAAAGTCGTGGGCAGCTTAAACATCTTTTGATCAAAATATGTGAACCGAGAGTCTCAAAGTTTTTTCATGGATGATAGATAGCATAAATGCTTCTTTAGGGATTTCCACGGAGTGTATTGCCCTGATGAGGGGGTGACATACTTTTCCTCTCTCCCCCTGTAGTGCCCTGATGAGGGGGTTACATACTTTCTCTCTCTCCCCATGTAGTGCCCTGATGAGGGGCTGCCGCTGCCTGGAGATTGACTGCTGGGACGGCCCCGAGGACGAGCCGATCGTGTATCATGGATTCACATTGACCAGTAAACTCCTCTTCAAAGATGTCATCAACGTCATCAAGCAGTACGCCTTCCAGGTGAGCGCGGCATCGGGGGGCGCTATGAGCGGATACCTCCACATCCAACGGGGGGCGCTACGAGCGGATACCTCCACATCCAACGGGTTACCAAGTAGCAGCACATACAGCAGATATCACAGATAATACCGCAATACGGTGCTTATGTAACACCGCAATACACTGCTCATCTAATGTCACCATACACTTGTCATGTAATACCTCTATACAGTGTTCATGTAATACCGCCATACACAGCTCATGTAATACCGTCATACACAGCTTATGTAATACCTCCATACAGTGCTCATGTTATACCTCCATACAGTGCTCATGTTATACCTCCATACAGTGCTCATGTAATACCGCCATACACAGCTCATGTTATACCTCCATACAGTGCTCATGTAATACATCCATACACAGCTCATGTAATACCTCCATACAGTGCTCATGTAATACCTCCATACACAGCTCATGTAATACCTCCATACAGAGCTCATGTAATACCTCCATAAAGTGCTCATGTAATACCACCATACAGTGCTCATGTAATACCTCCATACAGAGCTCATGTAATACATCCATACACAGCTCATGTAATACCTCCATACGGTCATGTAATACCTCCATACAAATGCTCATGTATACCTCCATACAGTGTCATTTAATACCTCCATACAGAGCTCATGTAATACCTCCATACAGTGTCATGTAATACCGCCATACACAGCTCATGTAATACCTCAATACAGTGCTCATGTAATACCTCCATACACAGCTCATGTAATACCTCCATACAGTGCTCATGTAATACCTCCATACACAGCTCATGTTATACCTCCATACAGTGCTCATGTAATACCTTCATACACAGCTCATGTAATACCTCCATACAGTGCTCATGTAATACCTCCATACAGTGCTCATGTTATACCTCCATACAGGGCTCATGTAATACCGCCATACACAGCTCATGTTATACCTCCATACAGAGCTCATGTAATACCTCCATACACAGCTCATGTCATACCTCCATACAGTGCTCATGTAATACCTCCATACACAGCTCATGTCATACCTCCATACAGTGCTCATGTAATACCTCCATACACAGCTCATGTAATACCTCCATACAGTGCTCATGTAATACCTCCATACAGAGCTCATGTAATACCTCCATACAGTGCTCATGTAATACCTCCATACAGAGCTCATGTAATACCTCCATACACAGCTCATGTAATACCTCCATACAGTGCTCATGTAATACCTCCATACAGAGCTCATGTAATACCTCCATACAGAGCTCATGTAATACCTCCATACAATGCTCATGTAATACCTCCATACAGTGCTCATGTAATACCTCCATAGAGTGCTCATGTAATACCGCCATACACAGCTCATGTTATACCTCCATACAGTGCTCATGTAATACCTCCATACACAGCTCATGTAATACCTCCATACAGTGCTCATGTAATACCTCCATTCACAGCTCATGTAATACTTCCATACAGGGCTCATGTAATACCTCTATATAGAGCTAATGTAATACCTCCATACACATCTCATGTCATACCTCCATACAGTGCTCATGTAATACCTCCATACAATGCTCATGTAATACCTCCATACACAGCTCATGTTATTCCTCCATACAGTGCTCATGTAATTCCACGCTCTTACCAAAACAATCCTAACACCAGTAACTCATGCATGAATACCTCCATAGAGTGCTCATGTAATACCGCCATACACAGCTCATGTTATACCTCCATTCACAGCTCATGTAATACCTCCATACACAGCTCATGTAATACCTCCATACAGAGCTCATGTAATACCTCCATACACAGCTCATGTAATACCTCCATACAGTGCTCATGTAATACTTCCATACAGTGCTCATGTAATACCTCCATACAGTGCTCATATACTACTTCCATACCCTGCTCATGTAATACCTCTATATAGAGCTCATGTAATACCTCCAATTTTATACTCAATGTATTAGAATTAAGCCCCTCCCTCTTGTCATTTCTTCCAGGCTTCCCCGTATCCGCTTATCCTGTCCCTGGATAACCACTGCTGCCCCAAACAGCAGCAGGTGATGGCCACTTACCTGACGACTATCCTGGACGACCACCTGCTCAGCAGGACCATCGACAACTCACCCTCCGGATTCCTGCCCTCCCCTGAGGTAGCCGAAAAGATGCCGGGGACAATGTATCTGGACTGAAACAATAGTACATAACCCCCTGTATGCCCAACAGTCTGTTACTCCCCTGAAACTCCAGGGATGCTGACATTAACCCCTTCACTGTCCCAGACCACCAGAGATACTTGTACTAACTCCTTTCCTACCCCAGATCACCAGCGATGCTAACAATAACCCCTTCACTGCCCCAGACCACCAGGGATACTTGTACTAACTTCTTTACTGCCCCAGACCGCCAGTGATACTCACAATAACCCCTCCAGTGCCCCTGACCACCAAAGATACTTATACTAGCCCCTTCACTGCCACAGACCACCAGCGATGCTGATAACCCATCCAGTGCCCCAGACCACCAAAGATGCTTGTAGTATTTACTGCCCCAGACCACCAGGGATGCTGACATTCACCTCTTCACTGCCCGTTCTTTTATTTAGATTACCAGGATTGCTTATATTAACCCCGTCACTGCTCCAGACCACCCTTCTCTTCACTAGACCACCAAGGTCTCTGTAATTAATCTCTTCTCTCCTTGCGATTATCAAAGATACTGACACTGACCTCTTTTCTTTCCTACGCTACCAGAACTATGGATGTTAATATTAACCCCTTCCCTGCCCCAGACCATCAGGAATTTTAATATTAACCCATTCACTGCCCCCAGACCACAAGGAATTTTCATATTAACCCCTTCACTGCCCCAGACCACCAGGAATTTTCATATTAACCCCTTCACTGTCCCAGACCACCAGGAATTTTCATATTAGCCGCTTCACTGCCCCAGACCACCAGGAATTTTAATATTAACCCCTTCACTGCCCCAGGCCACCAGGAATACTAATATTAACCCCTTCACTGCCCCAGACCACCAGGAATACTAATATTAACCGATTCCCTCCCCCTTTTTTCGGATGCTGACATGTGACTAAAGAAGCTGTTTTTGGATTCACCCTGCCCCACCTTGAGTTGTCCTTTCTACATTAAAAGTAATATGATATTATCAGTTTTTTTCTCAGGCTCTTAAAGGAAAAATCCTAATAAAGAACAAGAAGATCATCCCGTACACCATTTTGGTCTCTGTAGAAAGCAGTGTTGGTCAGGTCGGGGAAAGTGCTGAGTCGGCCGATGATGGGTCCATAAAACCAAAGAAGATGAAATTCTTCTCTAACATTCGGCGCCTGACACGAGGGCGGGATGTGAAAGCCAGAGAGGTGGAGGTGATGGGGGGTGCCCTTCGGGATGTATGTGCCCCCCCACCCGGTCACCCAGTTCTTTCCTTGTCCCAGTTACTCCTTTCCTGTTCTTCTGGGTCTACACAGTATCTTTTGGGTAGTAGCTCAATGAACCTCTTGTGATTCTCCATGAGGTCTGCAGGGAGATGAATGTAGTTTCAAGGCCACAATCAGCTCCTCAGGAATGGTTCTAGCAGTGGGATCAGAACAATCAGCTCCTCAGGGGCTGTTCTTGCAGTGGGATCAGAACAATCAGCTCCTCAGGGGTGGTTCTAGCAGTGGGATCAGAACAATCAGCTCCTCAGGTGTGTTCCTAGCTGTGGGATCAGAACAATCAGCTCCTCAGGGGTGGTCCTAGCAGTGGGATCAGAACAATCAGCTCCTCAGGGGTGGTTCTAGCAGTGGGATCAGAACAATCAGCTCCTCAGTGGTGGTCCTAGCAGTGGGATCAGATCAATCAGCTCCTCAGGGGTGGTCCTAGCAGTGGGATCAGTACAATCAGCTCCTTAGGGGCTGTTCTAGCAGTGGGATTATAATAGTTATCATAGTTATAACCACAAATAGCTCCTCCTGTGTGTTCCCATCAGCAGGATCACAAAGATCAGCTCTTGAGCGTTTCTAGCAATAGGATCACTATAATCAGCTCCTCAGGGATGGCCCAGGCAGTCAGATCAATTTAATCAATTCCTCAGGGGCAGTCCTGGCACTGGGATTACAACAATCAGCTCCTCAGGGGTAGTGCTGGCTGTGGGATCACCACTATCAGCTCCTTAGGGGCGGTCCTAGCGGTGGGATCTTCACAATTAGATTCTGAGGTGTGGTCCTAGCAGCAGGATCACTGCAATTAGCTCCTCAGGGGTGTTCCCATCAGCAAGATCACAATAATCTTCCTCTCAGGTGTGTAACTAGCAGTAGGATAACTACAGTCAGCTCCAGGGGTGGATTTAAAAGTGGGATCAATACAAATAGCTCCTCAGGGGCGGTCTGAGCAATGGGATCAATATAATCAGCTCATCAGGGGCGTTACTTGCAGTGGGATCAATGCAATCATCTACTCAGAGGTGGTTTTAGCAGTGGGATCAATACAATTAGTTCCTCAGGGGCGGTCCGAGCAGTGGGATCAATGTAATCAGCACCTCAGGGGTGCTGCTAGCAGTGGGATCAATATAATCAGCTCCTCAGGGGCATTTCTTGCAGTGGGATCAATGCAATTATATCCTCAGGGGTGGTCCTAACAGTGGGATCACCACAATTAGTTCCTCAGGGGTGGTCCTATCAGTGGCATCACCACAATCAGCTCCTCAGGACTGGGATGAACCGTGGTATAAATACAATCAGCTCCTCAGGGGCGGTCCTAGGAGAAACATCATCAAAATCAGCTCCTCAGGGGAGGTCCTAGCAGACACATCATCACAATCAGCTCCTCAGGGGCGGTCCTAGTAGGATCATCAGCCCTTTAAGGGTGGTCCTTTATTATACCTCCATGAGAATCCTGGGGCTGTTCCTCCACTTTCCCTCCCATTTATAGCATAGACCACCAACAGGCGTCATCATGTGATCCAGCACGGCCAACAATCCAGTGATGATAAGATGATTGATCGCCCATTGATGATGTGATGATTGATCGCCCATTGATGATGTGATGATTGATCCCCATTGATGATGTGATGATTGATCCCCATTGATGATGTGATGATTGATCGCCCATTGATGATGTGATGATTGATCCCCATTGATGATGTGATGATTGATCGCCCATTGACGATGTGATGATTGATCTCCATTGACGATGTGATGATTGATCTCCATTGACGATGTGATGATTGATCCCCATTGATGATGTGATGATTGATCCCCATTGATGATGTGATGATTGATCCCCATTGACGATGTGATGATTGATCCCCATTGATGATGTGATGATTGATCCCCATTGATGATGTGATGATTGATCCCCATTGATGATGCGATGATTGATCGTCATTGATGATGTGATGATTGATCCCCATTGATGATGTGATGATTGATCCCCATTGATGATGTGATGATTGATCCCCATTGATGATGTGATGATTGATCCCCATTGATGATGTGAGGATTGATCGTCCATTGATGTGATGATTGATCGCCCATTGACGATGTGATGATTGATCCCCATTGATGATGTGATGATTGATCGCCATTGATGATGTGATGATTGATCCCCATTGATGATGTGATGATTGATCCCCCATTGATGATGTGATGATTGATCCATTGATGATGTGATGATTGATCGCCCATTGATGATGTGATGATTGATCGCCCATTGACGATGTGATGATTGATCCTCATTGACGATGTGATGATTGATCCCCATTGACGATGTGATGATTGATCCCCATTGATGATGTGATGATTGATCCCCATTGATGATGTGATGATTGATCCTCATTGATGATGTGATGATTGATCCCCATTGATGATGTGATGATTGATCCCCATTGATGATGTGATGATAGATCCTCATTGATGATGTGATGATAGATCCTCATTGATGATGTGATGATTGATCACCATTGACGATGTGATGATTGATCGCCCCCTCTTCAGTAACAGGAGGGGTCGGAATCTCTTCGTTCACAGGAAGGGGGCAGCGTCTCTCCGGTAGCAGGAGGGGTTGGCGTTGTTCCAGTAACAGGAGGGGGTGATGTCTCTCCAGTAACAGGAGGGGGCAGTGTCTCTCCAGTAACAGGAGGGAGTGCTATCTCTCCGGTAACAGGAGGGAGTGCTATCTGTCCGGTAACAGGAAGGAGTGCTATCTGTCCGGTAACAGGAAGGAGTGCTATCTGTCCGGTAACAGGATGGAGTGCTATCTGTCCAGTAACAGGAGGGAGTGCTATCTCTCCGGTAACAGTAGGGAGGGCTATCTCTCTGGTAACAGGAGGGAGTGCTATCTCTCCGGTAACAGGAGGGGGCAGTGTCTCTCCAGTAACAGTAGGGAGCGCTATCTCTCTGGTAACAGGAGGGAATGCTATCTCTCCAGTAACAGGAGGGAGTGCTATCTCTCTGGTAACAGGAGGGGGCAGTGATCCTTTCTGTTCCAGCAGGTGTGTATTCAGTTTGGAGCAGGGCCTCTGCTTGGCGTCTCCTCCTCCTTGTTTCATGTACGCAGCTCCTGCCCTTGTCATTGCTCTCCCGTTAACCTCGGCGCTCTCCTCTTTGGTGCAGCGGGCGGCCATCGCCGTGCAGCTCTCTGACCTCGTCATCTACACCAAGACCCGGAAGTTCATCAGTTTCCAGGAAGCAAAGGAAAATCAGAAGTTTTATAAGAACAATTCGCTGTCGGAGTACGAGGCGCAGAAGCTGCTGCGAGACTCAAGTAAGTGGCGCGGTGATGTCACTGACCCCGCCCCCGCGGTCCGGTGATGTCACTGCCTCCGCGTTCCGACCTGCGAGTACGCGCCGCTGACAATGCAGGTCTATGGGGCCTGGAATGACGCGCTGATCATCAACACCCGGCGTAGTGTGGCGCGTACTGTACGTGTGAACATAGCCTAACCCTCCTGCTCCCCGCAGCCCTGGAGTTCATCCAGCACACCAAGAGCTTCATCACCCGGATCTACCCCAAAGGGACCAGGACCGAATCCTCCAACTTCTACCCCCAGGAATTCTGGAACGTCGGCTGCCAGATGAGTGAGTACTGCCCCCGGGGTGAGAGGACACTGCTAATAATATAATGTTACCCCTCTGGGAGCAGAGAGGGTCCTGCAGTTTAGAGTACTTGCTCCAGGGTCACCTCCACTTGTCCAGGGTCACCTCCACTTGCTCCAGGGTCACCTTTGCTTGCTCCAGGTTTACTTGTGCTTGCTTCAATACTTCCTGTGCTTGTTCTGGGGTCACCTCCACTTGCTCCAGGGTCACCTGTGCTTGTTCTGGGGTCACCTGCGCTTGTTCTGGGGTCACCCGCGCTTGTTCTGGGGTCACCCGCGCTTGTTCTGGGGTCACCTGCGCTTGTTCTGGGGTCACCTCCACTTGCTCCAGGGTCACCTGTGCTTGTTCTGGGGTCACCTGCGCTTGTTCTGGGGTCACCCGCGCTTGTTCTGGGGTCACCTGCGCTTGTTCTGGGGTCACCTGTGCTTGTTCTGGGGTCACCCGCGCTTGTTCTGGGGTCACCTGCGCTTGTTCTGGGGTCACCTCCACTTGCTCCAGGGTCACCTGTGCTTGTTCTGGGGTCACCTGCGCTTGTTCTGGGGTCACCCGCGCTCCTCCCTCGTCTTGTATCCTTTGTGTCTTCTCCGCAGCCGCATTAAACTACCAGACGCCGGGGATCCCCATGGATCTGCAGGAGGGGAAGTTCCTGGATAACGGGAGGTGCGGATACGTCCTGAAGCCCGAATTCCTGCGCTCCGACAACTTCAGCTACAATCCCACTGCAAAGAAGCACAAGACGCAGCCCATGTTCTTCACTATCAAGGTACCATAGCCTACAGCACCCTGACCCGCAGCACCCCAACCAACTGTACCCCAACCTGCAGCACCCAGGCCCACAGCACCCCGACTAACTGTACCCCAGCCTGCAGCACCCCAACCTGCAGCACCCAGGCCTACAGCAACCCAGCCTACAGCAGCCCGACCCGCAGCACCCTGACCTACAGCACCCCAGCCTGCAGCACCCCAACCTGCAGCACCCCAACCTGCAGCACCCAGGCCTACAGCACCCCAGCCTACAGCACCCCAGCCTACAGCAGCCCAGCCTACAGCAGCCCGACCCGCAGCACCCTGACCTACAGCACCCCAGCCTGCAGCACTCCAGCCTACAGGAGCCCGACCCGCAGCACCCTGACCTACTGTACCCAACCTGCAGCAGCCAGGCCCACAGCACCCTGACCCGCAGCACCCCAACCAACTGTAACCCAACCTGCAGCACCCAGGTCCACAGCACCCTGGCCCGCAGCACCCCAACTAACTGTAACCCAACCTGCAGCACCCAGGTCCACAGCACCCCGACCAACTTTAACCCAACCTGCAGCACCCAGGTCCGCAGCACCCCGACTAACTGTACCCCAACCTGCAGCATCCAGGCCCACAGCACCCTGGCCCGCAGCACCCCAACCAACTGTACCCCAACCTGCAGCCCCCCCACGAACTGTACCCCAACCTGCAGCACCCCAACCAACTGTACCCCAACCTGCAGCACCCCGACCAACTGTACCCCAACCCGCAGCACCCCAACCAACTGTACCCCAACCTGCAGCACCCCAACCAACTGTACCCCAACCTGCAGCAGCCCGACCTGCAGCACCCTGACCTACAGCACCCCAGCCTGCAGCACTCCAGCCTACAGCAGCCCGACCCGCAGCACCCTGACCTACTGTACCCCAACCTGCAGCAGCCAGGCCCACAGCACCCTGACCCGCAGCACCCCAACCAACTGTACCCCAACCTGCAGCACCCAGGTCCGCAGCACCCCGACTAACTGTAACCCAACCTGCAGCACCCAGGTCCACAGCACCCTGGCCCGCAGCACCCCAACCAACTGTACCCCAACCTGCAGCACCCAGGTCCACAGCACCCTGGCCCGCAGCACCCCAACCAACTGTACCCCAACCTGCAGCATCCAGGCCCACAGCACCCCAACCAACTTTACCCCAACCTGCAGCCCCCCCTACTAACTGTACCCCAACCTGCAGCACCCCGACCAACTGTACCCCAACCTGCAGCCCCCCTCCTACTAACTGTACCCCAACCTGCAGCCCCCCTCCTACTAACTGTACCCCAACCTGCAGCACCCCCGACCAACAGTACCCCAGCCTGCAGCACCCCAACCAACTGTACCCCAACCTGCAGCACCCCGACCAACTGTACCCCAACCTGCAGCACCCCACCCCACTGGACCCCACCCTCCAGCACCCAGGCCCACAGCACCCCGGCCCACAGCACCCCGACCAACTTTACCCCAACCTGCAGCCCCCCTACTAACTGTACACCAACCTGCAGCACCCCAACCAACTGTAGCCCATAGTTGCCAACTTTTGAAAATGAAAAAGCAGGAGACAATAGTGGGCGGCGCGCTACGCGCGCCGCGGCAAAAATTTGCATGGCCACGCCCATCTTGACGGTATTCCACGCCCCTTCAAAAAGCCACACCTACTCCACAACGGCTTTGGAAGAAAGCCAGGTAGATGCCCTTATAGCCAGGTAGTAGCCCCCCATAACTAGGTAGTGCCCCTTGTAGCCAAATAGATGCCCTCTCTGTAGCCAGGTAGAGCCAAATTTGTAGCCAGGTAGATGCCCCCCATTGTTTGCCAGGTAGATGCCCCCCATTGTTTGCCAGGTAGATGCCCCCATTGTTTGCCAGGTAGTGCCCCCATTGTTTGCCAGGTAGTGCCCCCTCTGTTGGCCAGGTAGATGCCCCCATTGCTTTCCAGGTAGTGCCCCCTCTGTTGCCAGGTAGATGCCCCATTGTTTGCCAGGTAGTGCCCCTCTGTAGCAAGGTAGTGCCCCCATCGTGAGCCAGGTAGTGCCCCCATTGTTAGCCAGGTAGTGCCCCCATCGTTAGCCAGGTAGTGCCCCCATCGTTAGCCAGGTAGTGCCCCCATTGTTAGCCAGGTAGTGCCTCCATTGTTGCCAGGTAGACCCCCCCATTGTAGCCAGGTAGTGGCCCCCATTGTAGCCAGGTAGTACCCCCATTCGTAGCCAGGTAGTGCCCCCATTGTAGCCAGGTAGTGCCCCCATTGTAGCCAGGTAGTGCCCCCATCGTTAGCCAGGTAGTGCCCCCATCGTTAGCCAGGTAGTGCCCCCATCGTTAGCCAGGTAGTGCCCCCCATTGTAGCCAGGTAGTGCCCCCATTGTTAGCCAGGTAGTGCCCTCTCTGTTGCCAGGTAGTGCCCCCATTGTTAGCCAGGTAGTGCCCCTCTGTTGCCAGGTATTGCCCCCATTGTAGCCAGGTAGACCCCCCATTGTAGCCAGGTAGACCCCCCATTGTAGCCAGACAGTGCCCCCCTAAAACTAATAAAAAATAAAATAATAAAATCCACTTACCTGACCAGGCTCCTGCAGAGCGGCCGCTCCGGACGATCTCCTCCGCAGTGTACAGGGAAGTGAGAGCAGCCGCGCGTCACTTCCCCTGGACGCTGACATGTGTGTACGGCGCACAGCGGCGCCGGACATACAGGGGGAGAAGGGAGGAGGGAGCGCTCCCTCCTGCCTCCTCCCTGCTCAGCGAGACTCCGGGCGGGTGAGCGGACCCTGCGGCCGCTTCACCCGCCTGTGAGAACGGACCGACGGCGCCAGAGTAGCGCACCAGCGCTACTCCGGCGCCGCGGGCATTTAAAGGACCCCCGCTGCCTGCTGGCGGAGGGAGGAATGCCAACTCCCCTGGGAGGGCGGGGGTGGTGGGGGGGGTGACCCCCAAATAGCGGGACCCCCCCGCCAAAAACGGGAGAGTTGGCATGTATGCTGTTCCCCGACC
This sequence comes from Phyllomedusa bahiana, assembly GCA_025379985.1. Lineage (NCBI taxonomy): Eukaryota > Metazoa > Chordata > Amphibia > Anura > Hylidae > Phyllomedusa > Phyllomedusa bahiana. The sequence continues at coordinate 3,401 of JAODAL010062054.1, read as the reverse complement.
TGCAGCACCCCGACCAACAGCACCCCGACTAGCTGTACCCCGACCTGCAGCACCCCGACCTACAGCACCCTGGCCCGCAGCACCCCAACCAACTGTACCCCAACCTGCCGCACCCCGACTAGCTGTACCCCGACCTGCAGCACCCTGGCCTGCAGCACCCCGACTAGCTGTACCCCGACCTGCAGCACCCCGACCAACAGCACCCCAACCAGCTGTACCCCGACCTGCAGCACCCCGACCAACAGCACCCCGACTAGCTGTACCCCGACCTGCAGCACCCTGGCCTGCAGCACCCCGACTAGCTGACCCAACCCGCAGCCCCGACCAACAGTACCCCAGCCTGCAGCACTAGGCCACGCATCCCAGCTGCAGCACCTGACCACAGCATCCCACCCTGCAGCACCCTGACTACGCATCCCAGCCTGCAGCCTGCAACAGCACCCCAGCCTGCAGCACCCTGACCTACAGCATCCCAGCCTGCAGCACCCTGACCTACAGCATCCCAGCCTGCAGCACCCTGACCTACAGCATCCCAGCCTGCAGCACCCAGGCCCACAGCACCCTAGCCTGCAGCACCCAGGCCCTGCACTCCAGCTGAGCACCAGGCCCACAGCATCCCAGCCTGCAGCACCCCGACCAACAGTGCCCCAGCCTGCAGCACCCCAACCAACTGTACCCCAACCTACAGCATCCCAGCCTGCAGCACCCAGGCCCACAGCATCCCAGCCTGCAGCACCCCAACCAACTGAACCCCACCCTACAGCATCCCAGCCTGCAGCACCCCGACCAACAGTCCCCCAGCCTGCAGCACCCTGACCCGCAGCATCCCAGCCTGCAGCATCCCAGCCTGAAGCACCCAGGCCCACAGCATCCCAGCCTGCAGTACCCTGACCTACAGCATCCCAGCCTGCAGCACCCTGACCTACAGCATCACAGCCTGCAGCACCCTGACCTACAGCATCCCAGCCTGCAGCACCCTGACCTACAGCACCCTGACCAACTGTACCCCAACCTGCAGCAGCCAGGTCCACAGCACCCCGGCCTGCAGCACCCTGACCTGCAGCACCCTGACCAACTGTACCCCAACCTGCAGCAGCCAGGTCCACAGCACCCTGACTAACTGTACCCCAACCTGCAGCACCCAGGTCCACAGCACCCTGACCAACAGCACCCTGACCTACAGCATCCCAGCCTGCAGCACCCTGACCTACAGCATCCCAGCCTGCAGCACCCTGACCAACAGCATCCCAGCCTGCAGCACCCTTACCTACAGCATCCCAGCCTGCAGCACCCTGACCTACAGCATCCCAGCCTGCAGCACCCTGACCTACAGCATCCCAGCCTGCAGCACCCTGACCAACAGCATCCCAGCCTGCAGCACCCTGACCCTCAGCACCCCGACCAACAGCACCCCAGCCTGCAGCACCCAGGCCCACAGCACCCCAACCTGCAGCACCCTGACCTACAGCATCCCAGCCTGCAGCACCTGACCAACAGCATCCAGCCTGCACCCCTGCCCCTCGCACCCCTAAAACAGCCCCCCGCCTGCAGCACCCAGGCCCACAGCACCCCAACCTCAGCACCCGACCTACGACCCCCCCGCAGCACCCTGACCTCAGCATCCACCCTGCGCACTCGACCTACAGACCCCAGCCTGCAGCACCCTGACCAACTCATCCCAGCCTGCAGCACCCTGCCAACAGCCCCCCAGCCTGACACCCAGGCCCACAGCACCCCAACCTGCAGAAACCCCGCCAAACTGTCCCCCCAAAACCTGCAGCACCCCGCCCAAACGCCCCCCAAACCCTGCAGCCCCCCTCCTAAACTGTACCCCAAACCTGCAGCCCCCCAACCCAAATGTACCCAACCCTCAGCACCCCAACCAACTGTCCCCCAAACCCTGCAGCCCCCCCCCTACTAACTGTACCCCCCCTGCAGCCCCCCTCCTACTAACTGTACCCAACCCTGCACCCCCCCCAAACCTGCAGCCCCCCTCCTACTAACTGTACCCAACCCTGCGCCCCCCCCCTACTAACTGTACCCAACCCGAAAAGCCCCCCAAACCCAACTGTCCCCCAACCTGCAGCCCCCCTCCTACTAACTGTACCCCAACCTGCGCCCCCCCCAACAACTGTACCCCAACCTGCAGCACCCCCCCAAAACGTACCCCAACCTGCCCCCCCTCCTATAATGTCCCCCAACCTGCAGCACCCAACCTGCAGCCCCCCGCCAACTAACAGTACCCCAACTGCAGCCCCCCCCCACAAAACTGTCCCCCAACCTTCAGCACCCCAACCAACTGTATCCCAACCTGCTGCACCCGGTCCGAGCACCCCACTAACTGAAACCCAACCTGCAGCAGCCTGGCCCACAGCACCCCTGGCCCGCAGCACCCCAACCAACTGTACCCCAACCTGCAGCACCCAGGTCCGCAGCACCCCGACTAACTGTAACCCAACCTGCAGCAGCCTGGCCCACAGCACCCCTGGCCCGCAGCACCCCAACCAACTGTACCCCAACCTGCAGCCCCTACTAACTGTACCCAACTGCAGCCCCCCTCCCCTACTAACTGTACCCCAACCTGCAGCCCCCTCCTAAAAATGTACCCCACCTGCAGAAACCCCAACCTGAAACCCCCTCCTACTAACTGTACCCCAACCTGCAGCACCCCAACCAACTGTACCCCACCTGCAGCCCCCCTCCTACTAACTTGACCCCAACCTGCAGCCCCCCCGACCAACTGTACCCCAACCTGCAGCACCCCAACCAACTGTACCCCAACCCCAAATTGCAGCCCCCTCCCAAACTGTACCCCAACCTGCAGCCCCCCTCTACTAACGTACCCAACCTGCAGCCCCCCCTACAAACTGTACCCCAACCTGCCAGACCCCAACCTGCAGCCCCTCCTACTAACTGTACCCCAACCTGCAGCACCCCAACCAACTGTACCCCAACCTGCAGCCCCCCTCCTACTAACTGTACCCCAACCTGCAGCACCCCAACCAACTGTACCCCAACCTGCAGCCCCCCTACTAACTGTACCCCAACCTGCAGCAGCCTGGCCCACAGCACCCCTGTGTTGTACAAGAGCACGGCTCTGCTTGCCATTATTGGGCCATGTCCCCACTACACGAGATTGCCGCCCAGAAAACACTGAACATGTTCATTCTTCTGACTTGTTTTCGGACGGAATATGAACTTGTCTATGGGAAGAGGGAGGGAGGGCTGATCGTGGAGAAAAGCCGCCCCCTCCACCCCCCCCGGGATTTGTCCTGGCCGTGGGCACGCGCCCTTCTAGTTCTGGGTATCAGTGCAGCCTCCATGGATGATTTTGGGTATTTTTACCAAATTTGGCAAAATACTGTTATATTTAAGTTACTGGAAGGATGAAGGGACTTGTA
>JAODAL010062053.1:0-19962 GCA_025379985.1 Phyllomedusa bahiana | reverse complement strand
ATGGAAAAATTTTTTTATATATTTTGGCTTTGAAAAGAGGTTTATTTTTGTCAGCAAACCAGAAAAAACAACGCTTAATTAAACCCCCCGGAAAAAAATTTGGCAATAGAATTTGACACAAAATTAAGGGGTATTTGTATTGTAAAAACGCGTTTTTTTAAATAAATACAACAGGAACTGGCTTGACCCCCATTGGATATGAATGTAAAATGCAGCTGCAGGGGACGCACACTGGATTTCGATCCAATCCCCCCAAAAAATTAAAAAAGAACTTTTAAGGAACAGTCCTGAAAAAGCGAGACACCCACAAAAATCGCTGTAAAAAATCAATTTTCGAAAGGGGATATACCGCGGAGCACCTTCCCTGATCATACGTAAAGGGGAGTGTGACCCCCCCAGCGTCGCGCCCGGACTTATATAGTGCGGGAGTCACAAAATCCCCCCGGTCTCTGATTGGTTTCATCTCTGCACATGTATGAGGCTATGCCCTTCTTCCCCCCGAGGCTTTTCCCCCATTAGGCCAGTCCCTCGGCCTTTTATAAATGAAAGCACACTTCGTTCCCCCGAAGTCCCCAAAGTTGACTTCGTTCCGAACCGAAGTTTTCCTGAAATTCTAAACGAATTCCACTTCGTTAGAATCGCCCATCTCTAATTATTACACATAACTTAAAGTGGTTGTCTCACTACAAGGATTGCTTTTTACGGTAAAGATCTTGCAAAAAAAAGTCATTTGCAATATAGTCCTTAACATTTTCCCTCCCTATTTAGATATCCCCTTTATATGGACGCATCAGTCCTCAGGTCGCTACAGTAAGCCTGTTCAATTCTCCCCTGATAGGCTGCCAGCACGGGTTGCTATAGCTAAGACCTAGTTTCTTACGCAGCCTAGGGGAAGCCAGAAAAACCACCTCTGAATTCAAAGTGAAACCAAGAAAAGGGGCTGAGAAAAGATCAATCATTTTAGTGAAACAACCCTTTTAATTTACAGACATCTATGGTTTGATTTTTTTTTTGTTGTGTGGATTGGGTGGTTTTAACGACATTGGTGAGTTTTTTCGAGGGGTGAATGTATTAAACCTGTCATTGTCATCAGTTCTCCCTCTTTTTTTAATGTGTATGTCCGCAGTAGTATAAAAAAGGGTGTCTCACAAGCTATGCGCCAAACATTGGTGCATAGTGTGTATGCACCAATGTTTGGCTCAGCCATGGCACTTTGAAACTGGTATGGATTTATATGACAGTTTCTCACCAAACATTTCTGGTGCATTAAATTTCTGGCGCATTAAAAATTGTTGTGTCCGATGTAGATTGCATCAACTTTTGGCATACGATGGTTCCTACATCTATAGAACAGGGCTATGACAGATTGTTTACCTCAAAGCACGACAAAAAAAATGGCGGAGCCCTGTTCACACATGTCACCATTCATGTCAAAAGCACCTTTAGAAGTATATTTACTTACAAAATTAGAGATGTGTTCAAAACTTTTTTTTACTTGCTGTATCTAAATTGCTATAATTTCCTCTGCATATAAAGGATAACCTGTTATGAAAAAATAATTTGACCGCTATGCTTCCTATCCATTTCCTTCCTTTTCTCTTAACCCCTTTCTTCAAAGTCTAAGATCAGATCTGTAAAGTAAAAGCCCTTTTATGGCTCTAATTATTGGGTCTGTTTCAACGTTTAAGCTCCACAGGCAAATCATGAGGATTTGCATTTACTGCCTGCTATGCCTTATTTAAATTAAATACATGTATCTTTGCTATTGTACTTCTAGGCTATAATGCTATTTGTTCAGTACTTTTCTAGTGATTAAAAAGAAGCTGTTTTATTGCCTTATTACTTGCTTTTATTGGCTATAAAAAATTGTGAGCCAATTTATAGCAGGGCTATCCATAAGCTGTAAATGACAAAATGACTAGGAAAAATCTCCCTTTGAGCTAGGTTTTTGTTAGAACATATCTGATTAAGATGTATATAAATATATTCTAAATATTCTCCTTAGTGAAAAGGTTTATTGATAAATAATTTAATACAGATGTATGCTTTTTATAGCACAATTTTAGTGCTTCTTTATTGCCTTTAAAAGTTCAATATAAAAGCAGAACTAAACCAAAGAAATAAACATTTACCTATCAGCACATTAAAAAGCTTTTAAAGAACATTTATACTGTTTGTCAATGTAATGATATGAGGGTAGCATGACTTGACAATGTAATTATGGTAGCAATAAAAACAATAGGCACCTGTGAATGAAATACTGACAACTTGTTCGTAAAAAAAATAGTGTTGAGTTTCTTAGAATACTATACATTTGTTATTATATTTATACATGTATTAAACACTTATGGGCTAAAGTGTATAAAAGAATATACTAGTATTTGACGTGCCCTGTAACTCAGAATATTTTGTTAGAAAGCGTACATAAGGTAATCCCTTTGCACATAACCTATTAGAGCAAATGGACATTACAGCAGGAGGATCCCCCTCCATGAGCCAGAGAGGTGAACTGCTGAATACCAGTGACTTCTAATCTAGAGGGCCAGACATGAGTAGCCATTTACTTGAATGACTGCCATGTGATACAACTAGAGATGGGCATAGCCTGCATGACATGTGCAGGATGAAAACCGTCAGAGACCGAGGGATTCTGTGACGTTAGATATATAAGTCGGGCGCGACCTGGGAGTCACACTCCCCTTTACTGTATATAAAGGGGAAGGTGCTGCCGGGCCATATGATAGCTGTCTAAAGAAATCATTTTTTAAGCTATTTTTGGGGGGGGTGTTCATCTTCTCTCGAGACTGCTTTCTTAACGTTCTATTTGATTTTTTTGGGGTATTGGTCTGAAGTCCCCTGTGTGCCAGTGCAGTGCATATACTTTTTTAATGTACTGCTCACGCACATTGAATATCCAAGGGGGATCTAAGCCTGTTCCTGTTGTATTCATTTTAAAGAAACAGCGTTTTTTACAATACAAATACCACTTCATTTTTGGCTGCTAAAATTTCTTTTGCGAAATTTTACATCCAGGGGTTAATAAAGCGTTGTTCTGCTGCTGTGGTGACTAAAAGAAAAACGTTTATTTCAACCGCCAAAAAAAGAAATTTTTCCTGTAGCATAATTCACAAGCGAAGGTTAATTACAAGTTTTACTCTTGTTGTGTAGCGTAGAAAACACGCCATTGTAACACGCTACAAAGCTCGTAGATTTTGGCTGCTCAATTCTTTTGTGCAATTTACATCCAGGGGATAATTAAGTGTTGTTCTGCTGCTGTGGTGACTAAAAGAAAACTTTATTTCCACCGCCAAAAAAGACATTTTCCGTAGCATAATTCACAAGCGAAGGTTATTACAAGTTTTACTCTTTGTTGTGTAGCGTAGAAAACACCCATTGTAACACGCTACAAAGCTCGTAGTTTTTGGTTTTGCTCAATTGTTTTGCGCAATTTATATCCAGGGTTTAATAAGCGTTGTTTTTGCTGCTGTGGTGACTAAAAGAAAATGTTTTATTTCCCCCCCCAAAAAATACATTTTTCCTGTAGCATAATTCACAAGCAAAAGGTTAATTACAAAGTTTTACTCTTGTTGTGTACGTAGAAAACACGCCATTGTAACACGCTACAAAGCTCTTAGTTTTTTGGGTTTTGCTCAATTCTTTGCGCATTTACATCCAGGGGTTAATTAAGTTTTGTTCTGCTGCTGTGGTGACTAAAAGAAAACGTTTATTTCACCGCCAAAAAGACATTTTTCCTGTAGCATAATTCACAAGCAAAGGTTAATTTCAAGTTTTACTCTTGTTGTGTAGCGTAGAAAACACGCCATTGTAACACGCTACAAAGCTTGTTGTTTTTGGTTGCTCAATTCTTTTACGCAATTTACATCCAGGGGTTAATTAAGCGTTGTTCTGCTGCTGTGGTGACTAAAAGAAAACGTTTATTTCACCGCCAAAAAGAATTTTTCCAGTAGCATAATTCACAAGCGAAGGTTAATTACAAGTTTTACTCTTGTTGTGTGGGCGTAGAAACCGCCATTGTAACACGCTACAAAGCTCGTAGTTTTTGGTTGCTCAATTGTTTTGCGCAATTTATATCCAGGGGTTAATAAAGCGTTGTTCTGCTGCTGTGGTGACTAAAAGAAAATGTTTATTTCCCCCAAGCCAAAAAATACATTTTTTCCTGTAGCAATAATTCACAAGCGAAGGTTTAATTACAAGTTTTAACTCTTTTTTGTGTAGCGTAGAAAACATGCAATTGTAACACGCTACAAAGCTCGTAGTTTTTGGTTGCTCAATTCTTTTGTGCACTTTACATCCAGGGGTTAATTAAGTATTGTTCTGCAGTTGTACTCAGTAAAAGAAACTTTGTTTTTCACCACCACCGCCGTGAGTCAGCAGGATAGCAGCAGTGTGAGGTCGGGAGCCAACGGCCACGGGGTAAAAAACCCGCTTCGCAGGTTCAAGAAAGTAGCGGCACAGGGGCTCAGCGAGGCGCGGGTGGCAGTATCACTCAGTGCGGAGCGTTGGCGGTAAAATCCGATACTCGCCGGTGTGGCAGTTCTTTGCTAAGACACCGGAGGAGCTGAATAGGGGTATATGTAGAATCTGTAGGCAAAAATTTGAAGTGTGGCCAGGGAGCTAACGCTGGCACCCACGGCCCTGCGTCAACACATGCAGCGTCACCATCCGGTGGCCTGGGAGAAACGTGGCTCAGATGTGGTGGTCCATCCTGCCGGCCGCAGCAACGGGCAGCGCCCATGGCACGCATGCCATTGCAGCCAGTCAAGGCTCCACCACCTCTGCAGAAGGGAGCTGTTCTCTTTGACATCATCTCCCGGTCCAGATGCTCCTGCTCCTCGCTACTCATGGCGCCAGCAGTCGTTCAGCGAGGGCGATTTCAAAGAGACAACAGTATGTGTCCAACCACCCCTAAGGTGCAGAAGCTGACCATGCTCCTGTCCAAGTTGTTGGTGCTGCATTCCCTCCCTTTCCAAATGGTGGACTCTGCACCTTTTCAGAGAACTAATGGCTTGTGCTGAGCCGAGATGGAGAGTTCCAAGCCGTAATTTTTTTTCCCCAAAAAGGCAGTTACCAGCATTTCATAAATATGTAGAACAGAATGTGGGCCAGTCCTTGAGCTTATTCGGTTTGTTCCAAGGTGCACAGCAGAGCGGAGCTGGAGCTGTAACTATGGTCAGGGCAAGTACATGTCCTTTACGGCCCACTGGGTGAATGTGTTTCCCGGGCCCAGGCCCAAACCAACAACTGGACAGTAGGATGCCGCTTTCCCTCCTCCACGTTGCAAACCTGCGGCCCTGCACCAATGTCCCCCCTCCTCCCCACCACCACCACCATCTCAGCCTCCACAAGTACTGCTCCATCATACCACATGTGTAGGGCACAGCGGTCACACAGTTCTACACACCTGGCTTGCCTTGGCGAACGAAGTCACACAGGGGAGAAACTGCCTGCGTCATGCAGAAAGAAATCGATGTTTTGCTTTTCTCCGTGCCAACTGCAAATCGGAACCATGGTGACGGACAATGGGAGGAACATGGTGTCCGCGCTGCACCGAGGAGGGATGGTCCATGCGCCCTGCATGGCGCACGTGTTCAAACTGGTTTTGAAAATGTTCCTGAAGTCTTCCACTGATCTGCAGAAGATTCTGAAAATGGCCAGGAAACTGTGCATGGGATTTCATCCATTCCTACAAAGCCAGAACCCCTCCTCAAGTTGCAGCGGCAGAACGCCTCCCCCCAAAACACTCTGATATGCATGTTTCCACCCGTTGGATTTCCACCTGCCCCATGTTGGGGCCGACTGTATGAACAGGAAAGGCCAATAACGTTTTTTTTTAGGATCCAGGCGGACAGGAGTACTCCCCGTGTAACTTTGATGTCAGCCATGGGAGCTCATGCGTGACTCCTGCCTTTGTTTGAGGCCATTCGAGGAGGCCACGTTATTTGTCAGTCACCAGGACTACGGGATGAATAACGTCATTCCAAATGCTTCATGTCCAGGAACAGATGCTGAAAAATCTGTCTGGGCAGGGGGCTGGAGACTGGCGACTACATCTCGCGGCCACATGAGTCCGGTGTGGACTGAAATGGAGGAGGAGGGGGACATTGGAGCAGAAGCAATTGTCTGGTAAAATGAGTGGATTTTCTATCCAGGTGGACAAGAGAGGAGGACAAACTGGAGGAGGTGGATGGAGATGAGGAAGACGAGGCAGAAAGAACACGCAAGCACCGTGGCAGTATAAAAGTGGAGATGGAGGCAGGGAGCCCCTCGGAGTCCCACTTGTGCAATGGCCCGCAGCATGCTGATTTGCCTGCTAGTGACAGCCGAAAAGTCACCATCCGCAGAGAGGGATGACTTCTGGCACTCAACCCTATTGGACCCTCGCTACAGGTCCAAAAATGGGAGCCTCTTTCCCAGCTTTTGAGAGGAGGACAAACTCAAATACTAATAGGAAAATCCTCCGTAGTCATTGGCCGCTGCCTATGTGCGGCATCGCCCTCCTCTTACAGGTCTGACCCGGGGGGTTCTTCAGCCCTACTTACTACTGGGTGCGGCTACTGGGGGAAGGTGGGGGTAGGAGCAGTACCAGCTCCATCAGCAGCAGCGTAAGTCTGGAGTCCCCTGATGAGCAGCTTCCTTCACCCGCCTAGTGAGGAGGGCAGTCGCCAGCAGCAAAGCACAGGACCTGGAGCAGACCCTGAACCCAAAAGGTGGTGGCCTACTTGGACAGCACTCTGCCACCCCAGTTAGAAGACCGCTGGACTACTGGGCAGCCAAACTGGATTGTGGCCGCAACTTGCCGAGTTTGCAGTGGAGAAGCTGTCCTGCCCGGCCAGTAGTGTGGCATCAGAGCGGGTGTGGGCGGGGCCATCGTTACCCCAAGGAGAACCCGCTTGTCCACGGAAATGTGAACGACTGACCTTTGTCAAGATGAATCAGGCGTGGATCGGCCAGGATTTCCACACACCAATGCCTTAGGCGTCAGACTACATCAGCCATGACGCCTCACCCAAACTGTGAGAAATGAGTCTGGGTTCAAACTACCTGCCTCAGCCACTAATTTTGATGCCGCCACCGCCCCTGATGCCACACATCTGCTGACAGTTTCTCCATTTTGCCACAACCATCTTTACCAGGGACTGGTATTCCACCCACCTCCACACTCTGTCATTGTTTTCCCCTTTATGACCTCATCTGCTGCTGCTGTTGCTGTTGCCGTGACATCCACACTGTGTCATGTGCCACTCTCTTTACCTCATGCTGTTGCTCCTGCCGCCGTCACCCCCACTCTCTGTCATTGTGCCACTCTGTGGCCTACTCCAGTTTTTGCCACCTCCAGAATGTCATTGTGGAGGTGGCACTGTCTGAAACCCCAGGGTGCTGCCGCCGTCATCTCCACCTCTGTCACTGTGCCACTCTGTGGCCTACTCCCCGTTTTTTGCCACCTCCAGAATGTCATTGGTGCCACTGTCTGACCTCATGCTGCTGCTGTGGCTGCTGCCGTGACCTCCACTCTCGTCATTGTGCCACTCCTGTGGCCAACTCCAGTTTTTGCCACCTCCAGAATGTCTTTGTGCCACTGTCTGACCTCATGCTCCTGCCAACGTCACCTCCACTCTCTGTCATTGTGCCACTCAGTGGCCTACTCCTGTTTTTGCCACCTCCAGAATGTCATTGTGCCACTGGGGCCCGACCTCATGCTCAGCCTGTGCCCTCCACACTGTGTCATTGTCCACTCTGTGGCCTCTCCTGTTTTTGCCACCTCCAGAATGTTATTGTGCCAACTGTCCTCGACCTCATGCTGCTGCTGTGTCTGCTGCCGTAAACCTTCACACTGTGTCATTGGTGCCACTCTGTTGGCCTATTAAATGTTTTGGCCACCTCCAGAATGTCATTGTGCCACTGTCCCGACCTCATGCTGCTGTGGCTGCCGCCCTCACCTCCACACCTGTCACTAATGTTGCCACCTGAGCTCCAGCTTGTTTTTTTTCCCGCTTTCGCTGGCATGACTCTATCAGGCAACATTCCCGCTTCAGTTTTTTGGTCAGTTTGCCCTCTTAAGTGCCCATGGAATTTTTTTAGTGAAGCGATTCTAAGAGCGGCGGCAGTCATGTGCTTGTCTTCTAAAACACAACATTGTATGAAGACCAAACCAAGCCTCCCCCTGCATATTTATCATTGCACAAACGTTCTAAAAGCACCCTTCAGGGATCTGCACAGCTTTGGAAATAGCTGTTTTTTAAACAGTATTCGTCCAGAAGTAATTTGGACCGAAGTTATTTTTGTCGGGAAATTCGGCGAAGTGAGCGAACCGAATTTTTGAGAAATTCGCCCATCTCTAGATTCAACTGTATAGTGCTGGAGGTCTATTCTACAAGGAAGTTTTTAAGGACAGGCTTTTTATTACATTGTACTTTTGCCTAGGCAACCACATAGCCTGCTCACTTTGTTCTACCTTCAGCCATTACTTTTAAATTTCTCGCAAGTTGCTTCTCATTGTAGAAACATTTTGGCATAATGCTATTGTGACTAATATTAACAACTAACAGTCATTTACCTCCCATTAGAACTGAATCTAAATTTTGGTATGCTCAGGTGAACACAGCCAGATGTTGACTAGCTTACCATTGTTTGCTTGCAAGCAAAGACACTCACATTCAAATTTGGCTGATTAACCATCTTAATTAAATGTAGACCTTCACCTATATGTCTGGCAGAAGTAAGCCAAGCCAAGCTGAATGATCATTGATAAAGATACTATGGACACATTTCAAGACTTAATCCAAGTATACATAAAGGGATTCTGTTAGATCAGCTAATAAAATACCTTAGTTTAATATTACATTCTGCATTTATATTGCTTTATTGGTGAAGAATCCCCAAAAGCCATTTCAAAGATGTCTCATAGTGAAGACCTAGATTTGACCTTGTTGCTTTTTGCTTGGCTTGTGTGTATAATAAAAGTGCTTAACTAATCAGCAATAAATTGAAACTACAGTTACACTGTACTCACAATGTTTTCCTTGTTTTAAATGTTATGCTTGATCGCAATCTGAAATGCTTGTAATTCCCAAATAACTTATTATATACAAGCTCCATGATCCAAATAATTGTAATAAACATATTACGGTTTTACAAAATACACTTTAAGTGTTTGTAACCCCAAACCACAAATTGCTGAAGGACACACAAACACATTATTATTACAATTTTATAGTCATCCTAATTACCATAAGTGTAAATTAAATGTATGGTTTAATACATGGAGGACATGCTTTTTTTTTTTAGTAAGAGATGTTTCAGTGAAAAAACCTAAAGTAAAGTTATATATCTATTGTAAACCAGTTATGAGGTAATTCTTCTAGCTTAGTTAAAAGCATAGATATGTTTTATATGAAAAATAAACAATACAAACATATATAATACCTCATCTTTTCCTCTACATTGTAAGCTATGTGTGCTTCTTATTGTACAATGTACCAATTGTTTATTTTACTCGCCTCCCCAACTATGAACAAGGTGTAGATTTATTTTATTTATCTATCAATGCAAATTTGAAAAATCTTTCAATAAAACTTATTTTAAAAAACATAGCCTTTTTTCATTTAGTAAGAATTATTTGGAGCCTTTCTTTTCGTAGGGGAATGTCAGGAGACCCATGCCCACTCGAGGGTCGGAGGGTCGATGGCCTGACTTGTGGTGAGTTTGTGACATTGCGCTCCCCCTGTGGGTACGCAAGGTAAGCCGGACACAGTTTCAAAGTTAACCCCTGTCCACACGGGCACAGGAAGACCCAGGAAGTGTGAGAGGATAACCCACTTGCCCACAACCCTGACCGGCAGGTAGAGATATGTTTATCCACACCGATGAAACAAGATCCGCCCGTTAAAGACTGATAACCGGGCCAGGAACCTGCCCAGGGTAGCGATATATGAGATGAAGAATACGGACACGTAGTCCGGCTTGATCGGGACAACAGAACAGTTCTGGATCAAAGTTTATATATTTTAATCGCCTTATGAGTGCAAAAGACAAACAATACATACATAGGGAAACAGCTATACATATACTGGTCAGAGGTGCTTATACAGATATGATATGGGTACAGACAAAAGAAGCAGCAATATGTGCCTAGTTACCTTAGGTTATCTTGGTGCAGGGCACACATAGGGGTGAACGCACTCTGCTGATCCTGGAAGCTCCCGATACGCTTGGCATAACCCCCTTCCCAATGGAGGTGAGCCTCTTCCTTTTAACTATACTGGGACATCCCACGTCACACCCCTGTGACGGTCTACATTCCGTGTCCACAAGGGTCATGCTGGTTCTGGCTTCTAACACTGGAACAGGTCCTATATCGGCAAGGGAAAGGTGCAGAACCGCGCCAATGGCACCATCAGAACTAAATGGGCCCAAGCGAGGCTGGGATAACAAAGGCGTGGTCGCTGCTCTGTTCCTGACAATTGGTCTTACAAATGAGGAAGTGATAACTATGCATGTGGAGCACATTCATATTTAAAAATATGAAATCGGGGTGTGGATGTGACGTACGGTTATTTCATAATTCTCTATGGAACTTCGTCACCTGGTGTCTGCCAAATCTCCTTTGATGCTTTGCCTCTTGGAGCAGATGTCTACCCTGGATCTGCCCAAGGTGCTAATGAAATTATTGAGAACCCTTTGAGGCTTGAATCCCTGCTGGGGGCGCTTTCCTATCTGGATTGGGAGCTGACAGGCCTTGCATCTAAATTGAGGGATTTTGACTTTTGTTTAATTGAGTGCTTCCTCAATGACTTGCGTGGGGGAGGTTAGTTCTGAATCCTGCAATCTGTACTGTGACTGAGAGGGAATTTGGGAAACTGGTAAAGGGGGTTACTTTTTCATATTCCTGACATGGAGCTACAGGATATGTCTGTACATGTTTTTGCAAAGTTGAGTGCTTAATGCTTTGCAAATATATGCTTTTCAGGAACAGAATTTTCTTTGCTTTTCAATGTTGTGTTTCTGATCTGTTTGATAATATCCATCCATCATGTTGTTGATCATCTCATTCCTGTCACTGTGCAATGTGAATGCATGTAAATAGTTTATTATTCATAAACCATTAAATAGTGATGCTTTGATTTGAATTGATGAAGTAGGGCCTTGGTCCTGAACAAAGTCATATATAATATTGTACACATTTATTGTGCTGTAAAAGTATTGCAACTGTTCTTTCTTATAAGGCAAACCCATATTTTAATTTATGACACCCATGGGAATCATGGTACTTACAAAGATTTTATTTTTTGTCATAGCTTTCAACGTGTAAGTGTATAGCATTATATGAAACAGTAATGTGAATATATACGTTAAGGTTGATAATTTGCAGGAGAAAGGTTCTGCCCCTTGATACCATATAGCTGGTCTGTATACTGTAGTACAGAGTTAAACTTAAAAGCTCTGTAGAAGATGGTAATGACAAAATACCGATCGGATTATCCAGCAGGTATTGTGTTGTTTCTTTGCATGTAAGGGAATGACTTTTGTCCATGGTTTACTGACGGAAGAATGAAAATGTTCTATGTTTCTAGTTACGCTGTCATTGAAAAAAACGTCCGACAGACAATCTATGCAGTACGATGTACTACACAGACTTTCTATTTAAGTCTATGTAAAAGGTAGACAGTCGGTTTACAGATGGTCTCAAATCCTAAAACCATCTGTAAACGCGACTGAAAACGCATGCCGGAGGGATGGGCGCTAACTTTTGTTTAATTAAAGTCAGTAATAGGGCCGGAATAGAGAAGGCTGGGCCCCACAGCAAACTTTTGGATAGGCTTCTCCTGCCAGCCCCTCCCCACGACCACAAACATTTACTGGTATCTGTTAAGAATAGGCATGTAGTAACTAGATAATATAAAGAGCAAGTACCTCACCATACATATCACCATCATACTGCTACCAAACAAATCCACTATACCACTATACCACAAACAAATCCACTATACACTTTATTTATATCCACACCAGAGCAACATTACCAATAATGCTACTACATAAGGACCCAATTATATCACCAAAACACTAACACAAATTAGCAACACATAGTTCCTGAATAATACCCCTATACTATTGCTAAATAAAGATCAGTATCCAAAGACCAGGCTCTGCAGACTATATATTACCTCCATACATTGACCATTTAGTGGTAGATACCAGTGTACATCAGCTCTGCAGACTGTATATTACCACCATATAATGAACATATAGTGGTAAATCCCCGAAATTAATTCAGATCCCCAAAGTAACAAAGACCTTAAACCCCCCTCACCTCCCCTGCAATATAACACAGGTGCAACTACTGCAGTATAATGTAGACCCTTCAATCCACCTATACAGAGCCACCCCAAGACACAGCTTCCCAATACAATACAGGCCATCAGATGCTGCCCCCGCTCACCAATATAATACAGATCACAGGTGCAGCATTCAAATTTCATACAGTCCCTCCCTACATAGTCCCCTTAATATAATAGAGTAGCAAAGACACAACTCCCACAAATATAATACAGCCTATCCACCAGACACAGCCCCCCAATATTATACCCAAGGGCGTTACTAGGGTCCAAAAACATCCGGGGCCCGGGCCCTTTGTGTTGAGTTTTGCTCAGTAGGATTGCGTTCACATATCATTTTGTGTTTTATGTTCCTGCCACTAATTTTGTGTGGATTTCCCATAGATCCTGTCCATCACCTCAGCAGTTCCTGTACAATGAATATCAGCACTGACAAATTTACTTTATCAAAAGTGCTCCCCTACTGTACGTATGACAGTGTAATACCTTATAAATAACAGTCACCAAATAATACACCTATGCATTGAACAAATATACCATACAAATCATTGTTCTTAAAAAAAAATCAAATAATACTGCCCGACCATGACAAAATGCGACCACCATGTGACTATCAGTTGTATACGGGCTCTGAAGACGTATATTAATGCCATACACTGACCATATGGTGGTAGACACTAGTTGTATGTAGATGCTCTGCAGAAATATAAGTGATTACACTGAAGTTACAGTTAGTGACTCACAGGTGATGTGTTTTCTGATCAGAGTCGTTCACTTTCCCGTCTCTTCTCCATCCAGCCCAGACCACCATGATGACTTCTCCCAGCCACGACTCATCTCTGCAGAATTTACCACACAAACATTTTAGAATCCTCACTTTTCCAGCACCTGTATACCTACCTACCTACTAGGGGGTTTATATAACTCCCTTCATAATGGGGGTTTATACGGAAAAGCATGGTGACGCCCTATCCCCACAGCAACTGGCTTTTCTATGATAGAAAATCCAGGTGCCTGCTGTGGGGATGGGGAGTTATTTTATAGGCCCCTATTAGGTAAGTTTATAGACCCACTCCCAGTAGGTTATATGTTCCCCAGTAGGTAGGTATAAAAGTTACATGTTCCACAGTAGGTAGATAGATAGGTAATAGGGTCCCCCAGTAGGTATATAGATAATAAGGTCCTACAGGCTGTAGATAGTTAATAGGGTCCCCCCAGTAGGTATATAGGTAATAGGGCCACCAGTATATTGATAGGTAATATGGCTCCCAGTATATAGCTAGGCAGGTAATATGGCTCCCAGCATGTAGCTATACAGGTAATATAGCCCCAGTATACAGCTAGGCAGTTAATATGGCCACCAGAATACAGGTAGGCAGGTTATATGGCATCTAGTATATAGATAGGTAGGTAATATGGCCCCCAGTATATAGCTAGGCAGGTAATACGGCTCCCAGTCTATAGCTATGCAGGTAATATGGCCCCCAGT
The DNA here is from genome assembly GCA_025379985.1 of Phyllomedusa bahiana. Classification (NCBI taxonomy): domain Eukaryota; kingdom Metazoa; phylum Chordata; class Amphibia; order Anura; family Hylidae; genus Phyllomedusa; species Phyllomedusa bahiana. The sequence continues at coordinate 6,117 of JAODAL010062053.1, read as the reverse complement.
ATACAGCTTGGTAGTGATATGGCCCCCAGAATACAGGTAGGCAGGTAATATTATACACTGTATGTATAAGGAGGTTACAGATTTTGTATTTTATGTCTGTTAATTGCATATTGTACTATAAACATAGTTTGTATTTGTATACCTATAGGCAGAATTATTGTAAAAAAAATATGTTTTTGAACATAATAATTAATAGTAATGGAAGGAAGAATACAGAGCAGGTACCCCTCAAAATCTCCAAATACTATGTTAAACAAAAACCGTAAAATGATCCGAGTTTTGCATGCTGCAATTTATTGTGTGTCATGGTTAAACAGATTTCACAATAGCACTGCTTGTATGTAACAACTAACAAAGTATGTTTAAAGCAATCCTGTCATGGACGTGCTACATGATTGATGATTAGATTACGTTTCATTGTATTAATTATAGGACTGTTATGAAAATGTCATTAAGTGCATGTGAATAGTTAACTGTTTTTTTTGCAGCAATGCTTTAAACATAAAGCCTAATGTGCATTTTAGACACTATAATAAAAGTCATTTATGTTCTCAAGCCAATATAGGAAATCTCTAGTTGCTGAAGTTAATAGTAACGTAAGTGCATACCTATTATAATTACCTCTATTATGTGTGCATATTCAACATCTTGCATTTGGCATGCTGGGCATTGCTAATGGATTTCTAAAATAAATAGTGAAATAATCAAAATAAAAATATCCAGTTTAAGCACAAGTCACACGGAAATAAACTGTCATTTCACATATAAATAAGCACGTTATTTTTACCATTGAAGAACTTCATTTTATGTGTTTATCTGTCCAAATAAAGTTTGCTCTGCTTTAACTGTAACAATCTTCTTTTTGTATTTTTAAACCCTTCTCACCAGTCAATTTTAATTTTTTGTTTAATTTAATCTAAGATTTTTATTTTTCCATTGACATAATGGCTTGGTTATTGAGCATGGGCATAAATGTAGTCATAGCAGCCATAGCAACTATTGTGGGACACAGAGGTTGAGGGGGCCCACCCAGGTACAAGGACATTGTTCTCTTTGTAGGGAACAAGAAGATGGCGGCTTTCGCTACTTTGGTATATGGTGGTATTATTTAATCCTTTAATTATTGATTATTATGCTGCTGTCTATTGTCATTAAATGGTGGAGGCCCATCTCATTTAGCTATGGGGTCCTATGAATTCTAGTTATGTCCCTGTTTTTGTATTTTATAGCACTATTGAATGTACCACATATTGAATTAAAAAAGTTTACAAAAATATTTGTGGGAATGAATAAAAAAACAAAACAAATCTGAACGCTACCACTATTTTTTGAGCTTATAGGGCCACAGTCTAGGTCTAAAATTCACTTTGTTTCCCATAGCAACCAATCAGAGCTTCCCCTTTAGAGTCCTATATGAAATTAAAAGGGTGCTCTGATTGGTTGCTATGGGCAACAAAGTAAGTTTTAGACCTAGATAGTTTTCATACATGTGGCCCATAGTGTTGACCGTGTGGTAATTATAATATATTCATTTTATTTTGTTGATCAGTCTCATTATATCCATGCCAAATGTGTATTGTTTTTGCTATGTTTTACTGCTTTTCTTTTTTACAAAAAATTACTGTGTCACAATATTTTGACACTGATAACTCTTTTTTAAATTTTTCCATCAAAAACAGAGTTGTTTGGAGGCTTGTTTCTTGTGGGGTAAGCTGTAGTGTGTATTGTATTTTGTAGTACGTATGTCTTTTTGGTCACTTTTTATTACATATGTTTGCAAGCTGAGGTGACCACAACACACTTGGGCACTTTAGACATTTATATTAGTATGTTTATTTTCATTGTATGAACATTTTTAAACATTTTATTAAATTTTTTTACTTTTAAATTTAGTCTCACTTGTGAACTTGAACAAGACCTATCAGGACTACCTACAAAGCAGGCCTTCATTAAGCAATGTGATTCCATGGGGGACAATTGGGTAAAAAAAAGGAACCTTCTTTACAAGTCTAACTACTGAAATGCTTTGGTCACTATTGACTCAGCATCTAAACGTTTAATGACCTGGATTAAAATTTTCTCCAAACAGCCAAAACAGCATACTTTCCAGCTATAGTAAGCAGATGACATTAGCTGCTTATGAAGCAGCTCCTGAGCCCTCTCAATGCATGCGCTCCTGATTAACCTTTTCTTAACCTTTGTCCAGTGTATAATATATCTGTATTGATCAATATATTTTTTAAAACTTTTTGAATAGAAAAACAAACACTTGCCGTGACATCCTCTCTGGTTTACAGGACCATACAATACAGTATAAGTTATCACAACTAAGAAAATGTCAAGAAGTGGGGAAATGTTATTAGATAAAAATAGCTACAAACATGGTCTGTCTAAAGGAATAAAGCAGCAGGGTCTTCTGATAGAAACATGAGTAATGACCTATATTGACAAACAATGACATGTGGAGGTCTCATAAAAGACAACACATTTTTCAGTGTCACTTGAGAGTACCTAATGAAGCTTACTGAAAAAGTCCATCTAGAAGTCAGTCCAAAGAGGACCTATAAGCTAGAGCACTATAGATAGGGGAATGAAAAGCTTATAGGTTGAGTACAGAAATAAGGTAGCTAAGGTTGTTAAATACCATAGGAGGAACATGCCTTAACTCTTGTTTAAGTACTAAATAGTGACTTAGTAGTATCTTTAAAATTTTCTCTTGACTCTATAATTTTTGAATTTACATTATTTCACAAATGTAAGTATACCCCTCACATTTTTTTAAATGTTTCATTAATAATAGTAATCATTATTTATATAGCGCCAACATATTCCGCAGCACTTTACAATTTAGGGGGTATAATTACAGACAAAAAACAAACCTAATACAGAAAAAGCTACTTGCAGATCAGACAGAAGATACGAGGGCCCTGCTCGCAAGAGCTTATAATCTATTAGGTTGTATGGGTGAGACGAAGGTTGAGAAGTGCTCAGTTTACACAATGCTCCAGCCATGTTGCATAAATAAGGGTTGGTTTACATAAAAAGTGGATGAATCTGCCACCCTGCCAGTACATCTATATACAGATAAGTGCCTGTGAGTGCCCAAGTGCAGGGAGTGACAGGTGTGTGTGACAGAAAGCGGGGGGTTACCAATCAAGGATCTTGATAGGCCTGCCTAACAAGATGTATTCTCATGGCACTCTTAGGCCTCGTTCACACGACGGTTTTGGCCGCGGTTATGGCCGCGGGTTTCGACGCCAAAACCGCGGCCAAATCGCGTCTACTTTATTAACATGGTTTCCTATGGGAAACCGCGTTAATATTCACACTACCGCGGATTTGGCCGCGGCTCCCGGGGCCGCGGCCAAACCCACGCGTTTTAAGAACCCCCCTGTCAATTTTTGACAGGGAGGGGTCTGCAGGGCCCCCCCGCGCGGTACTCCCCGCGGCCGTCTGCGCGGGTGTTTTTGCGGGGGTGGGGCCCCCTGGGAGCCGCTTCCCCGCCCCTTTTTTCCCCCCCGTTTTTTTAATTTGAAAGGGGGCAAGCCCCTCGGTCAACCCCGCCCCAAAAAACAACTCCAAACCCCCGCCCGAGCCCACCCAACCGCCCCCCCCAAAAAAAACCAAACCTTCGGAGACACAGTTTGCGGCCGTCCGAGGGGTTTTTCCCCAAACGGCAAAACCCCGGCCAAAACCGTCGGTGAACGGGGCCCTTTAAATTTTTGGGGGGTTAAATTTTTTGGGGCCTGATCGCAAGGGTACTTGTTCCGAAACGGGGGCCACCCCTTAAAAAAACCTTGGAGACAGGTAGGGAAGGATCAAAAACTGTATCCATGAAATTTTAAGATCATCACAAAGGGAGAGCCCCGGGAAGGGGGGTTTAAAAATTATTTTTAAATGAGAAAACCCAATAAAGAAATGACATTTGATAAAAATGTAAAGAAATTCAGTATACATTTTGTAAAACGGGGAAAAATTTTGGGTTTTCCCTAAAAATTTAACCCTAAATTTTCCTTTTTTTTAAACCACAGGGGTCACTTTACACGTTTTTTTAAACAAGGTCTTTTTAATTTTGGGGGGGAGCAGTGTTTTTTTAAATTTTGGGTGTTATTGCTCTCACTCCTCTTATACTGGCCCCGGGAAATTCAACATGGAAACCTCATGGCAATGAACCCTCCGGGGAACTAAAAAAAAAATTTTTCTCTACATAAAAATTCCCCTGGGATAAAAATTTCAAACACCCTGAAACGACCTCAGAAAGGGGGCCCAAGACCAAACGTTTTTTTAGAAAACGGGTTCCCCCCCCCCTCCCCCCCCCCCCCCCCCCCCCCCCCCCCCCCCCCCCCCCCGCCCCCCCCCAAAAACGGGCCTCCCCAAATTTTGGAACAAAAAAAATTTTGAGTGCCCCTTGCCCAGGGGAAAAAAAATTTGCTTAAAAAAATTTCCCCAAAAAAACAAAACCCTTTTTTTAAAAATAAAATTTAAAAATGAAAAATACCCCAAAAAAAAAACACAAAAAAACTTACATTTGGGTTTGTTTCACGAAGCCCAGGGCCAAAAAAGGGCCCCAAAAAGGAAAACCAAATATTTTTGGCCTTTTAAAGGGGAAAATTAAAACCTAAACTTCCCCCTAGATAGAACTGCCTAATTGGGGGGACATCCCCCCCCAAACAGGGGCGGCTCCGCCTAAAAAACCCTAATCCCGGAAAAAATTACCTACACAAACATAAAAAACCCAAAAAAATTTTTAAAATAAAAATCCATCCATAACAAACCCTTTATGGGCCCGACCTTTTTCCCCCTCTAAAAAATTAAAAGGGTTCATCAGGGGACTTTAAGGCTACCAAAAAAAACAACAAAAATCAAAAGAAAAACCCAAATAAATAAATAACTAAATGGGAAAAACAGTGTGATAAACAAAAGATAAAAAAGTTCACCCCACTAAATTATAACCCCTTCCGGGGCACAAAAAATAGGCAAAAACTAAAAATAACAATTACCCCCACTATATACCAAAGCCCCTCCCATAAAGAAAGATGTAACCAATAGACTCACCTATAATATAATACCAGAGTATACAGGTCACTGTCCGATCACCATCGTCACAGCGACCGGAGACAGCTAGTGCACATGCGCGCAGTGGAACACATCTTAATGAATACAGCGCATGCATGCTTCCTGTCACGATCACCAGCGTCACGGTGACCGGAAAATAGCTACCGGACATGCGCGTATCTCAATGGAAAGCATCATGCGTCTCAATCACATAGCTGTCGGCCGTGCATGCGCTAACTAATCACGCATGCGCAGAAAATACTAAACAAGTAGATATGTATTCTAGCGGAGCGCTGTATTGCTTCAAAGGGAGGACAAAAATCCACACCTGCGCTCCAGAACAAGAAAATCGCTGTTTAAAAAGGGAGCAATTACTCTGGTAAAAAAGCAATAGTGCACCAACTTATATGATAATAAAGGCAACAATGACCAAAACAGAAACTAAATAACCGCAGTAAAAACAATTACCGCAGTATTTTTTATGGCAAAATCGTGCCCAAATATTTAAACGCACTAATGATATTTATGAGCCAATATGACTTAGTAATACAGCAACAAACATATAAATAAAATAGGGAGGAACTGTAGTAAAATGCCAAACACAAAAGGGTATTATTGATCAGGAGGTTCCCAATTGATTAAAATTATCAGACAATCCTCCCAATACTGATAAATAATAAGGGTAAAGACCAAAATTGTCTGATGTTATGATGTACCCTATAGTCCTGGGTGAATAACCTTTTATAGTTCAAAGAGATAAAGGGACAGAGGCAAAAATTTAAATAAAACATCCAAGGTAAATGGACTCATTTAGACCTTGTGGTTTTAGGGAGCCCATTCGATAGATCCATTCGGTCTCTTTACAGAGGATTCTTTGATTCCAATTCCCTCCCCGTGGTGATGGTCTGATGACCTCAATCACATTAAATCGTAGGGTCTTAAAATCCCCACTATGGAACTCCTGTACATGGCGGGCTACAGGAGTATCCCTGCCATGTCTAACGTCCAGTGTTCAACGATGCGCCCTAAGCTGTTTCTTGTCTTTCCTATATAATTAAGAGG
>JAODAL010062052.1:0-19962 GCA_025379985.1 Phyllomedusa bahiana | reverse complement strand
GGGGGAAAGATATTTGGGATATAGAAAAATAAACCGGTATAAAAAATTTGAAATAAAAGGTTTTTTGATAAAAAGGGGGCCCCAAAACAGAATTCAATAATACTACCATACTGTAAAAAAAAAATTGCCATCAGCACCCAAAAATAATGAGCAATTTAGTTCACGTGCAAAGATAACAGGCCTACAGTATTAAAATTTAAACCCCAACCATATTCATAAAGTATACCTGAGCAGAAAAACAAGCGCTAAAAAATTTACTTCACCTACAGTACCAAAATAATATGCCATTTATAAATGATTACAGTAAAGTTATATTATGTTTTTCAGGAGACGTCTCTGAAGAGTTTGTTTTTTCCCCTTTTTCTTTCCCATTGCCAGACGCCGGACGTTTTTTCCCGGCCTCGATCTTCACTGTAGAATATACAAAAAAACATCTTAGACGCCCCCCTTTATCAGCACTAATGCCCCTGTACCCCAGTGTCCCCCCCTTAGCCGGTAGATGTCCCTTGCCGTAGATGCCCCCTGTCCCAGTAGATGCCCCCTGTACCGGGTAGATGCCCCTGTGCCGTAGATGCCCCCCTTGTAGCCAAATAGATCCCCCCCCTGTGCCAGTAGATGCCCCCCTTGTACCCAGTAGATGCCCTTTAGCCGTGTGCCCCCCTTGTAGCCAGTAGATGCCCCTGTAGCCAGTAATGCCCCCTTGTGCCAGTAATTCCCCCTGAAGCAGGGGGATGCCCCCCTTACCCGGTGCCCCCCCTTAGCCGTAGATGCCCCCTTTGTAGCCGTAGATCCCCCTGTACCCCAGTAGATGCCCCCTCGTCCCAGTAGATGCCCCCTGTAACCAGTAATGCCCCCCTTGTAGCCAGAAATGCCCTGTAGCCAGTAGATGCCCCCTTGTAAGCCAGTAATTCCCCCTGTACAGTGTTTCCCCCCCTGACCCAGTAGATCCCCCCCTGTAGCCGTAGATCCCCCCTGTATCCAGTACATGCCCCCTTATACCCCATAGAGGGCCCCCTTATACCCACCGATGCCCCCTTGTAGCCAGTGATGCCCCCCTGTGCCATTAGATGCCCCTGTAGCCAGTAGATGCCTCTGTAGCCGTAGAGCCCCCTTGTGCGTGATCCCCTGTAGCCAAGTGCCCCTTGTAGCCGAAATTTCCCCCTGTAGCAGGGATGCCCCCCGTAGCCGTAGATGCCCCCTGTACCCTAGTCCCCCCTGGTCCAGACATGCCCCCTTATGCCATTAGAGGCCCCTTATGCCATCATCCCCTTGTAGCCGTAGATCCCCCCTGTGCCTTTAGATGCCCCGTAGCCAGTAGATCCCCCCCTGTACCTGTAATGCCCCCTGTGCAGTGGAGTCCTGTAGGCAGTAGATGCCCTCTGTACCCGTAGATGTCCCGGGCCGTAGAGCCCCCTTGTAGCCAGTAGATGCCCCCTTATACCCAGTAATGCCCCCCCTGTACCCAGAGAGCCCCTTGTAGCCAGGGGGCCCCCTTGAGCCATAGATGCCCTCCTGTAGCCATTAGATGCCCCCTGTAGCCGAGATTCCCCTTGTAGCCAGTAGTGCCCCCCCTGTAGCCATAATGCCCCCTGTACCCAGTAGATGCCCCCTGAGCCAAATGCCCCCTTGTCCCCCATAGATTTCCCCCCCTTGAGCCAGTAATCCCCCTGTACCCAGTAGACCCCCCCTTTATAGCCAGAGATCCCCCCCTGTAGCCAGTGATGCCCCCTGTAGCCAGTAGATGCCCCTTTTACCCAGTAGTGTCCCCCCTTTAGCCAGTAGATCCCCCTGTACCCCGTGTGCCCCCTGTACCCATTAGATGCCCCCTTATGCCAGTAGTGTCCTGTACCCCGGGGTAATGCCCCCTTATAGCCATAGATCCCCCCCCCCTGTAGAGTAGAGCTCTGTACCCCAGTAGTGCCCCCTGTAGCCAGTTGTGCCCCCCGAGCAGTAGTTGCCCCCCTTATAGCCAGTAATGCCCCCTTGTAGCCAGTAGATCCCCTTTACAGTAATGCCCCCCTCTAGCCATTGACCCCCCTGTAGATAGATCCCCCCCTGTAGCCAGTAGATGCCCCCTGAAGTCAGTAGATCCCCCTTTAAGCCAAAAAAACCCCCATTTTAGCCGTGATGCCCCCCTGTACCCATTTAATTGCCCCTGTAGCCAGTAATGCCCCCTGTAGCCAGTGGATGCCCCCTGTAGACGTGTTTACTCCTGAGCCGAGTGCCCCCTGAGCCAGTAGATGCCCCTGTGCCATAGTGTCCTTTACCCCAGTAGATCCCCCCCCTGTAACGTAGTTCCCCCCTTGTCCCATAACCCGCCTTATAGCCAGTAAAGCCCCCTGTGCCAGTAGATGCTCCTGTCCCCAGTGATGCCCCTTGTAGCCGTAGATGCCCCCTGAACCCAGTGATCCCCCCTGAAGCCATAGATGTCCCTTATAGCCAGTAGATGCCCCCCTGTAGCCCAATATCCCCCTGAGCAGAGATGCCCCCCTGTACCTTTGATGCCCCCTGTACCCAGTTGATCCCCCCGTAGCAGTAGATCCCCCCTTGTAGCCAAGATGCCCCCTTATAGCTAGTAGATGCCCCCCCTGAACCCAGTAGATGCCCCCCCCTTACCAGTAGTTCCCCCTTATACCAGTAGATGCCCCCCTTAGCCAGTAGGCTCCGTAGCCAGTAGATGCCCCTGTAGCCAGTAATGCCCCCTGCCAGTAGATGCCCCCCTTATAGCCGAGACCCCCCTTTGTAGCCAGTAGATGCCCCCGTAGCCATTTAATGCCCCCTTACCCAGAGTGCTCCCTTATGCCGTAGATCCCCCCCTGTGCCAGTAATGCCCCCCTATACCCGTCCCCCCTGTAGCCAGTAGATCCCTCCTGTACCCAGTTCCCCCGTACCCCAGTAGTGCCCCCTTAAACAGCCAGTAGATCCTCCCGTAGCAGTAGTGCTCCGGGGCCAGTAGTTCCCCCGTACCAGTAGTGCCCCCTGAAGCCAGTAGTGCCCCCTTACACCCAGTAGAGCCCCCTGTAGCCAGGATGCCCCCGTAGCCAGTAGAGCCCCCTTGTACAGTAGACCCCCGTTTTACCAGTGGGCCCGCCTTTAGCCAGTAGATGTTTCCTGAACCAGTAGATGCCCCTTGTCCATAGATCCCCCCTGAAGCCGTAATGCCCCCCTTATCCCGTAGTTTTCCCCCTGCACCCGTGATTCCTGTACCAGGATGCCCCCTTGTACCAGTAGATGCCCCTGAACCCAGGAGCCCCTTATAGCCAGAGATTCCCCCTTAAACCCAGTGATCCCCCCTGTAGGAAAAAGATGCCCCCGGTAGGGAATAATCCCCCTGAAGCCAGTAGATCCCCCCCTGAAGCCAGTAGTGCCCCCCGAGCCGTAGATGCCCCCCGTACCATTTTGTGCCCCCCCAACTGTAGCCAGTTGATGCCCCCCTGTAGATAGTGTCCCTGTGCAGTATTTTTGCCCCCCTTAGCCATTGATGCCCCCTGTACCAGTAGATGCCCCCTTGTAGCCAGTAATGCCCCCCTGTAGCCTTTGTGCTCCCTTATACAGTAGTGCCCCTTGTACCCAGTAGAGCCCCCCTGTACCCAGTGGGCCCCCCCTATAGCCAGTGATGCCCCCTGTAGCCAGTAGATCCCCCTTCCTGTACCATGATCCCCCTGTACCCAGTGATGCCCCCTTAAACCTAGATGCTCCTTTTAACCAGTAATCCCCCCCTTGTAGCCAGAGATGCCCCCTGAACCAGGATCCCCCCTTTAGCCATAGATCCCCCCTGCAGCCATAGAAGCCCCCTTAACCCAGTAGATGCCCCCTTTTGGCCAGAGATGCCCCTAAGCCAGTAGATGCCCCCTTAAGCCATAGATGCCCCCTGTAGCCAGTAGATGCCCCCCTGTAGGCAATAGATGCCTCCGGTAGGAATAGGATGCCCCTGAAGCCGTAGATGCCCCCTAACCCAGTAGATGCCCCCCGTAGCCAGTTGATGCCCCCCTGTAGCCAGTTGACCCCCCTTTGTAGCCAGTAGATCCCCCCTTTAGCCAGTAGATCTTCGTAGCCATAGATCCCCCCTTTACCCGTAATGCCCCTTATGCCGCAGATGCCCCCCTGTAGCCTTAGATCCCTCTGAAGCCAGAGATGCCCCCCTTATACCCCAGTAATGCCCCCCTGTAGCCGTAATGCCCCCTTATACCCATAGAGCCCCCTGTAGCCCAGTAATTGCTCCTGTACCCAGTAGATGCCCCCCCTTGCCATTAGATGCCCCCTTTTTACCATAGTGCTCGGTACCCCATTTGGTTTTCCCCTTGTAGCCGGGGAATGCCCCCCTGAACCAGTAGATGCCCCTGAAGCCAGAAAGGCCCCTTTTGCAGTAGATGCCCCTGTGGTTTTTGATGCCCCCCCCAGTAGCCAGTAGAACCCCCCTGAAGCCAGTAGAGCCCCACGTAGCCGTTGATGCCCCCTGTAGCCAGTAGATGCCCCCCGTAGCCAGTAGATTCCCCCCCCGTAGCCTTAATGCCCCCCTTAAGCCATAGATGCCCCCTTGTGCTTTTAAATCCCCCTGTAGCCATTAGTGCCCCCTTATGCGTAGATTCTGTACCCAGTGATCCCCCCTTGTAGCCAGTAGAGCCCCCTTGTACCCAGTAGTGCCCCCTGTGCCAGTAGATGCCCTGTAGCCATAGAGCCTCCCTGTAGATTAGAGCCTCCCTGTACCATGAGATGCCCATGTAGCCAGTAGATGCCCCTTTGTGCCAGTAGATGCCCCCTGTAGCAGTAGTCCCTCCTTTTAGCCAGTAATGCCCCCTGTAGCCGTGATGCCTCCTTATAGGGGTTTTAAATGCCCCCCTGTAGCCATTTATCCCCCCTTATAGCCAGTAATGCCCCCTTAGCCAGTGATGTTCTGTACCCAGTAGATCCCCCCCCTGTAGCCGTAGATGTCCTTTTCCAGTGATGCCCCCTTAAAGCCAGAGATGCCCCCTGTAGAATATAGCCCCTGAAGCCAGTAGATCCCCCCCCTGTAGCCATAGTGCCAGCTAAACCCAGTAGATGCCCCCTTTTTAGCCAGTAATGCCCTGTAGCCGGTAACCCCCCTTGTGCCAGTAGATCCCCTTATAGCCAGTAATCCCCCCTTAGCCATAGATCCCCCCTGAACCCCAGTAGTGCCCCCCCTGTAGCCAGTATATCCCCCCTTTAAAGCCATAGATGCCCCTTAGCCAGTTAGCCCCCTTAACCGTAGATGCCCCCCGTACCAAGTGCCCCCTAAAGCCAGAGATGCCCCCTTATAGCGAGATCCCCTTAGCCAGTAGATGCCCCCTGTAGCCTTAGATGCCCCGTAACCCAGTAGTGCCCCCCTGTACCGTAGATGCCCCCTGTAGCCAGTTTTTTGCCCCCTAAAGCAGTAGATGCCCCCCCTGTAGCCAGTAATGCCCCCCCTGTACCCAGTAATCCCCCCCGTAGGCCAGTATATGCCCCTAAACCCCAGTTGATGCCCCTGTAGCCCAGTAATGCCCCCCTGTAGCCATAGTGCCCCCCATTCCCATTGATGCCCCCTATTGCCGTAGTGCCCCCTTTAGCCAGTAAAGGGCCCCTGTACTAATTATAAAAAAAAAAAAAAATACTTACCAACCACTTCCCCGGTCCAGCTCTGGGAGCGCAAAGTTTTGGTAAGCAGTGTGACGTCCCACGCGTTTACGCTGTAAACGCAGCCCCGGGGGGTCTCCTGGGGGGCCCCAAAAGGCGGGCCACCCGGGGAAAATTAAGCGTGGGGGGGTGGGGTTTAAAGCTGTGCCCCCCCTGCGCCCCTTTTGATTACGGGGGAGGAGTCGGCGGGAACGTTTCCGGGCCCCGCCTCCTCCCCTGTACCTGCAGCTGCTGAGTGGCTATTCTCCGGGCGGGCGAGCTGGGCGGCGCCCCCCTCGGGTGAGCGGTGCGTCGGCGTCCCAGGCGATCACCCGCCTCGTCCGTTCCTAGGAACGGCCCTGCTGGCAGCCTATCAGGAGAGATAGAACAGGTCTGTAGCTTTTTCCCAACCGGGCTGGCACCCTACAGGAAGATTAAAAGGGGTCTGTAGCAATAGGGACCAGCGCGGGGCACCTTTAAGGAGGGGATTAAACAGGTCTGTAGCTATAGAAACCCTTTCTGGCACCCTTTAAAAGGAGAGATCAACGGTCTGTAGCTTTAGCAACCAGTGCGGGCAGCCTATCGGGAGAGTTTGGGAAAAGGTCTGAAAGCTATAGAAAACCATGCGGGCAGCCTATCGGGAAGATCAAAAACGGGCCCTTACCCAAAGGCAACCGGGCTGGCTCCTATCGGGAGGATTGAAAAAGGTCTGTACAAACAACCAGAAAGGGCAGCCTATCAGGAGAGAAAAAATCAGGTCTTTTAGCACAGAAAACCAGTGCGGCATCTATCAGGAGAGTTTGAACGGGGTCTGAAAGCTATAGGGGACCAGTGCGGGCAGGCTATCAGGAGGTTTCAAACGGGGTTCGGTAGCTTTTGTGCCCAGTGCGGGAAAAGCCTATCGGGGAGAGTTTAAAAAAGGGGGGTCTTTTCTATAGCACCATGCTGGCAGCCTTCGGGAGAGTTTTAAAACAATTCGTACTATACAACCATTTGGGGCCACCCCTATCAGGAGAGATTAAACAGTTCTGAGCTTTTGCCCCCTTTTGGGGCCCTGATGCAGCCCTTACAAGGGGGGGATTTCTAGGAATATTGGGACATTTTAAACACATATTTCCCAAACGTTTTTGCAAGATTTTTAATAAAAAAAAGCAGCCCCCTGATGAGACGATCCTTTAATTTGAATTTGTATTTTAATTTTGGAACAGGTAATTTTTTAAATTTGTAATTCCACCCAAAAGATTTTTTTTATTTTTGGACAGTGCATGGAAGTGGGTTTTACATTTGTTTTGCTGTCTGTGCCCCTGTTAAGAAGATTTCACCTCATCCAGGGCCGTTCCTAGGGGCGGGCCGGGCAGGCGATCGCCCGGGGCGCCGAGGCTCTGCTCACCCTCAGGGGGTGTCGTGACCAGCCGCCCATGCCCCCCCGGGGTGCGCCCCTGGCTCTGCGCGACTGTTTAATAACAGTCGCGCAGAGCCAGCAGCTGCCGGTTCAAGGAGGAGGCTTGACGGATCGTTCCCGTCCTGACTCCTCCCCTGTAACAGCGTCGCATGGGGCTGCACAGCTTTCAACCGCTCCCCCTGCGACGGCTCGAGTCTCCTCGGCTGGCAGCTCAGTCCGCCGAGGAGACTTCCCTGGGGCTGCGTCAGCGTAAGCAGCGTGATGACGTCACACCGCTCTGCAGCCCCCACCGCTGAGCGGCTCCGGACCGGGACGCGCGGACTGAGGTGAGTACTTTTTTGTTATTTTAGAATTACTTACAGGGGCATCACTGGCTACAAGAAGGGCATACTGGCTACAATGTGCGGGGCACACACTAGGCGCTACAAGGGGGGCAATCCCTGGCTACATTGGGCGCTCACTGGCCATAGATGGGGGCATCACTGGCACGAAAGAGAGCATCACGGGCTACAAGGGGGCCATCCCTGCTACAATGGGGGCTTCACGGCCATAATGGGGCATCAACTGGCCACAATGAGAGCATCACTGGCTACAAGGGTGGCATCCTGGCTACAATGGGGCACACTGGCCATAATGGGGGCATCCACTGGCCACAATGAGAGCATCCACCTGCTACAATGGTGGGGCACACTGGCCATAATGGGGGCATCACTGGCAACAATGAGGGCATCACTGGCTACAATGGGGGCATCACTGGCTACAGGGGGACATCACTGGCTACAATGGGGCATATCTGGCACAGGGGGCATCACTGGCTACAGGGCTAATCACTGGCTAAAAAGGGGCACACTGGCTACAGGGGGGCGATTCACTGTCCACAATGGGGGCATCACTGGCTAAAAAGGGGCACACCGCTACAGTGGTGGCACACTGCTACAGGGGGGCATCATGCTACAGGGTCCATCACTGCTAAAAGGGGGCACACTAGCTACAAGGGGGCATCACTGGGCTCACATGGGGGCATTCACAGGGCCACAATGGGGCCACGCTGGCTACAATGGGGGCACACTGCTACAATGGGGCACACGGGCTACAGGGGGCATCAACTGGCTAAAAAGGGGGCACACTGCTACAAGGTGGGCACACTGGCTACAGGGCGGGCCATCACTGGCTACAATGGGCATACGGCTACAGGGGTCATCACTGGCTACAGGGGGACAGCACTGGCTACAATGGGGCATACTGGCTACAGGGGGGCATCACTGGCTATAGGTGGGGCATCACTGGCTAAAAGGGGGGCACACTGGCTACAATGGGGGCACACTGGCTACAATGGGGCACACAACAACAGGGGGCATCACTAGCTAAAAAGGGGGCAACACTGCTACAGGGGGGCATCACTGGTCACAATGGGGGCATTACTGGCCACAATGGGGGCACCACTGGCTACAATGGGGGCACACTGGCTCCAGGGGGGGCACACGGGGCTACAGGGGGGCTCATCACTGGCTTACAATGAGGGGGCATCCTGGCCACCCGCAAATGAGGGTCATCACTGGCCACTACTGTGGGGCATCATTGCCACAATGGGCACACTGGCTACAGGGGGGCACACTGGCTACAGGGGGCATCACAGGCTACAAGGGGGGCATCACTGTCTACAGGGGGGCATCACGGGCGACAATGGGGGCACACTGGCACAATGGGGGCACACTGGCTACAGGGGGCCAAAAAAAAAAAAAAATTCACTGGCTACAGGGGCATCACTGGCTAAACTGGGGGCACATTGGGGCTACAATGGGGGCACACGCTGCAATGGGGGCACACTGGCTACAAGGGGGGCATCACTGGCTACATTGGGCATTCGGCTACAATGGGCCCACACTGGCTACAAGGGGGCAAACTGGCTACAGGGGGCATCACTGGCTACAATGGGGGGCACACTGAGCTGCAGAGGGCATCACTGGATACATGGGGGCACGACTTGCTACAGGGTGCATCACTGGCTACAAAGGAGCACACTGGCTACAATGGGGCACACTGGCCTACAGGGGCACACTGGCTACAATGGGGGCACACGGCTACAGGGGGGCATCACTGGCTACAAAGGGGGGCACACTGGCTACATGGGGGGCATCACTGGCTACAGGGTGGCATCACTGGCTACAATGGGGGCACACTGGCTACAATGGGGGCACACTGGCTAACATGTGGGCATTCACGGCTCCCAATGGGCACACGGCCTACAGGGTGGCATCACTGCTACAATGGGGCAGCTGGCTACAATGGGGGGCACACTGATACAGGGGCATCACGGGCGACAATGGGGGAATCACTGGCTACAATGGGGGCACACTGGCTACATGGGGGCACACGGGCTACAAAGGGGGCACACTGGCTACAGGGGGTGCATCACTGGCTACAATGTGGGGCATCACTGGCTACAAGGGGGAATCACGGGCTACAAGGGGGGCATCACTGGCTACAGTGGGGCAAACACTGGCTACAGTGGGGGCACACTGGGCTACAAGGGGCATCACTGCTTACAATGGGGGCACACTGGCTACAATGGGGCACACTGGCTACAGAGGGCATCATCTGGCTTACAATGGGAGCATACTGCTACAGGGGCATCACTGGCTACAATGGGGCATCACTGGCTACAAGGGGGGCACACTGGCTACAAGGGGGGCATCACTGGCTACAATGGGGGCAACACTGGCTACAATGGGGCACACTGGCTACAATGGTGCACACTGGCTACAGGGGCATCACTGCTACAATGGGGAGGGGGGGGCACACTGGCTACAGGGGCCAAATCACTGGCTACAAGGGGGCTCACTGGCTACAGGGGGCATCACTGGCTACAATGGGGGCACACTGTCTACAGGGGGGCATCACAGGCTACAATGGTGGCACACTGGCTACATTGGGGACATACTGGCTACAATGGGGCACACTGGCTACAGGGGGCATCCTGGCTAAAATGGGGGCATCACTGCTACAGTGGGCATCACTTGGCTACAGGGGGCATCACTGGCTACAGGGGCATCACTGACTATAAGAGGGGCATCACTGGCTACAATGGGGGCACACTGGCTACAAGTGGGTCACACTGTCTACAGGGGGGCACACTGGCTACAATTGGGGAACACTGGCTACAAGGGGGCATCACTGGCTACAGGGGGGCACACTGGCTACAAGGGGGCCCACTGCTACAATGGGGCATCACTGGCTACAGGGGGGCATCACTGGCTACTATGAAGGCACACTGGCTACAATGGGGGCACACTGGCTACAATGGGGGCAACACTGGCTACAGGGGGGCAATCACTGGCGACAATGGGGGCCCACTGGCTACAGGGGCATCACTGACTACAATGGGGGCACACTGGCTACAGGGGGCATCACTGGCTACTAATTGGCACACTGGCTACCTGGGGGCATCACTGGCTACAGGGGGGCATACTGGCTACAATGGGGGCACACAGGCTACAGGGGGGGCATCACTGGCTATGGGGGCATAACTGGCTACAGGGGGCATCAACTGGCCACAAGTGCACACTGTCCTACAGGGGGGCATCACTGGCTACAATGGGGGCACACTGGCTACAGGGGGCATCACTGGCTACAATGGGGGCATCACTGGCTACAATGGGGGCACACTGGCTACAATCGGGGCACACTGGCCACAATCGGGGCACACTGGCTACACGGGGCACGCTGGCATACAATGGGGCACACTGGCTACAATGGGGCACACTGGCTAACAGGGGGCATCACTGGCTACAATGGGGCCACACTGGCTACAAGGGATCATCACTGGCTACAAGGGGGGCACACTGGCTACCAGGGGGCATCACTGGCTACAGGGGGCATCACTGGCTACAAGGGGGCATCACTGGCTACAGGGGCATCACTGGCTATAATGGGAGCATCACTGGCTACAGGGGCATCACTGACTACAAGGGGGCATCACTTTCTACAGGGGCATCACTGACTATAAGAGGGGCATCACTGGCTACAATGGGGGCACACTGGCTACATGGGTGGCACACTGGCTACATGGGCACACTGTCTACAAATATGGCAACACTGGCTACATGGGGCCATCACTGGCTACAGGGGGGCACACTGGCTACAATGGGGGCACACTGGCTACAATGGGGGCATCACTGGCTACAGGGGGGCATCACTGGCTACAATGAAGGCACACTGGCTATCAATGGGGGCACACTGGCACACATGGGGGCACACTGCTACAGGGCATCACGGCTTACTATGGGGCACACTGGCTACAGGGGGGCATCACTGACTACAATGGTGCACACTGGCTACAGGGTCATCATGGCTACAATGGTGGCACCTTGCTACAGGGGGCATCAACTGTCTACAGGGGCATACTGGCTACAATGGGGGGACACTGGCTACAGGGGGTCATCACTGCTACATGTGGGAAACACACTGGCTACAATGGGGGCAACACTGCGGATAAGGGGGGCATCACAGGCTACAATGGGGGGCACACGGCTACCGGGGGGCATCGACAGGCTACAATGTGGGCACACTGGCTACAGGGAGCATCACTGCTACAATGGGGGCACACTGGCTAAGGGACATCACTGGCAACATAGGGGGCACACTGCTACAGGGGACTTTTTCCACTGCTACATGGGGGCATCACTGGCTACAATGGGGGCACACTGGCTACAATGGGGACACACTGGCCACAATCGGGGCACACTGGCTACAATGGGGGCACGCTGGCTACAATGGGGGCACACTGGCTACGATGGGGACATAACTGGCTACAGGGGGGCATCACTGGCTACAATGGGGCACACTGCTACAATGGGACTCACTGGCTACAAGGGGGCACACTGGCTCAAGGGGGCATCACTGGCTACAGGGGGGGCATCACTGGCACAATGGGGGCACAATGGCTACAAATAAGGGGCACACTGCTACAATGGGGGCATCACTGGAAAAAAAGGGAGGATCAATGGCTACAAGGGGGCACACTGGCCACAAGGGGGCATCACTGGCTTACAGGTGGGCATCACTGGATACAAGGGGGGATCACTGGCTACAGGGGGCTTCACTGGCTACATGGGGCATCCACGTGGGCTACAAGGGGGCATCTACTTGCTTATGGGGGGTAATCTACTGGCTACAGTGGGGCTACTACCTGGCTATAGGGGGCTACTACATGCTACAGGGGCTATTACATGGCACCTTATGAGGTGCCTATAGATGGTGAGTTTGTATAGAGATTAGGAAATCGGTAGAGAAGGGCTGATAAAGTGAGAGTCTTAACATATTTGTTTTTGTAAATTTTACATTGAAGATCGGGAGTAGTCGTCATTGCCTCTGGGACAGATGAAAAGAAGAAGAATAGAAAGAGACAACTCTTCAGAGACGTCTACCTGTAGTTCACTAAATATAACTTTACTGTAACCATTTATAATGTGCAGAGCCTGTGTTCAGCGGATATCCGAAACCACTGTATATCACTGTATGCTGGTAATATGTTTGAAAATAATAATGGTTTGTATTCAGAATGTCAGTTTGTCTTATTCACTCACTATGTGGTGGTGATATGTGGTCACGGTGTTTCTAATCGAGTCACTATGTGGTATATGTGGCACTGTTGTGCTGTGATATGTGTCTTATTAGGATATTGGTACTATTATCCTGGGATTCTGGTTGGGTAGCAGAGTATATTGGTACCTGTAATGACTATTATTTAGTAGTTTTTATATGTAGCATATTGTGTAAAGCTTTTCTGTATATATTGGCTTTGGTGATTGGTGATGCACTGTGTTTTCATTATGGCGCATTATGTTACGTTGGGAAGGGGGGGGGGCGAAATCTCTCACCCGCCTTGAGTAATATTTAGGCCTAGGGAACGGCCCTGACCTCATCTCACCTCATGTGCTGCTGTGGCATGCTGGCACTTTTGCTATGCGACTATCTGCTATGGAACATGGAACTACAAGTGCCAGCCGCCACATAAGTCTCCGTTCGTAACTAGGGGACAGATGTAAGTCGGAACGGTGTAAGTCGGGGACTGCCTGTACTGCCATAAAGTGCTAAAAAATATACCATATAACCGAGCATGAATGTGGTAAGATATTTTTTGATCACTTTTTATTTTTGGGGATATAAAATTGGCAAAAAAACAGAAAATTTTGACGTTGGGATTTTTTTTTTATTCTACGGTGTTCACCATATGGGATAAATGATGTTATATTTGAATAGATCGGACTTTTACGATACCGGTTATATGCAATTTTTTTTATTTTATTTGTAAAATAGTTAAAGGAGGGTGATTTGAACTTTCAATACGTTTTAAAAATTTTTTTTACTTTTTTTTCCTCTTTTTTTTTTTTTTACTGATAGTTTTGTAGGAAGGTGTACAAAGATGGCGCTCCTATTACAACTTGCCTATGGCAGGAGCAGTAACATGGCAGCTATGGAAACTTTTGTAAGGCTTCTGTCTGCCATGGCAACTGCTTGGTACCCTGCCATCATTGCGGGAGGGTTGGGGCAGTCGGGGCAAGATGCCACCGCTACGATTGATACGGTTATACAGCAGAGATTGGAGCCATAGTGGTTAGTGCCTACCAAGAGTGTCTGAGGAAGGATGATTGGTGACTGGCGATGGGGTCTTGGGGCCCCAAAGCTCATTCATGTATGTGTGTGGGAAGCGGGAGGAGGGTGAGGCTAACCTGTCTGGTCCTAGCCCACAAAAGAGATACCGGAGCACAAATGACTAAAAACAAATTGCTCCTGGTTACAACAGAAAGGTGTCAGGACCAGGGCCATTCCTAGGGGCGGGCGAGGCGGGGAATCGCCCGGGGCGCCGAGGGTCCGCTCACCCGAGGGGGGGCGCCGCTTGCCTAGCCTGCCCGGGTATCAGCCTCGGACGGTGCGCAGCCGTTGTAACACGGCCGCGCAGAGTCACTCAGCAGCTGCTCACTCGCTGTGCAGCTGCTGCTACAGGGAGGATGCAGGATAGATCGTTACCGTCCCGCCTCCTACACTGTATGTATCAGCGTTACAGGGGGCGCACAGCTTTCACCACGCCCCCTGCGACGCTGGGATCTCTTCGGCCGGCAGCTCTGCCGCCGAGGAGATCACTGGGAGCTGCGTGACGGCGTAAGCAGCGTGATCACGTCACGCCGCTTACACTGCTCGGCAGCTCTCGGACCTGAACGTGGTGGACCGTGGGATCGTGGTGAGGTGAGTCTTTATTATTTATTTTATTATCATTAACTGCAGGGGGCATATTACCTGGCTATATGGGTACTACCTGGCTATTAGGGGGCACTACCTGGCTATATGGGTACTACCTGACTATTAGGGGGCACTACCTGGCTATTAGGGAGCACTACCTGGCTATTAGGGGGCACTACCTGACTATTAGTGGGCACTACCTGGCTATAATGGGCACTACCTGGCTATTAGGGGGCACTACCTGGCTACAAGGGGCATTAACTGGCTATAGGGGGCACTACCTGGCTATAAGGGGCATCTACCTGGCTATAGGAGGCACTACCTGACTATATGGGGTATTACCTGGCTATAAGGGGCACTACCTGGCTATAATGGGCACTACCTGGCTCTAAGGGGCACTACCTGGCTATAATGGGCCCTACCTGGCTATAGGGGGCACTACCTGGCTATAAGGGGCACTACCTGGCTATAAGGGGCACTACCTGGATACAGGGGCTACTACATGGCTACCATATGAGGTGCTATAGATGGGGAGTTTGTATAGAGAGAGGAATTTGTAGAGAAGTGCTGATAAAGTGAGGAGTCTAAGATGTTTGTTTTGTAAATTTTACAGTGAAGAGTTGTGGCCGGGATAAGTCGTCATGGTGTCTGGGACAGATGGAGAAGAAAAAGGGAAAGAGAACAACTCTTCAGAGACGTCTCCTGTAAGTCCCTGGATGTAACTTTCCTGTAATCGATTGTATGCCTGCAGAGCCTGTGTACAATTGGTATCCACTGTTTGACAGTGATTTTAGTTGTAGTATAATGGTTTGTATTCAGTTATGGTATGTTGTATTATTTGGTCACTATGTGCTGGTGATCTGTGGTCATGGCGGGGTGGTATTTGGTCACTATGTGCTGGTGATCTGTGGTCATGGCGGGGTGGTATTTGGTCACTATGTGCTGGTGATATGTGGTCACGGTGTGGTGGTATTATTCAGTCACTATGTGCTGGTGATATGTGTTCATGGTGTGGTGGTATTATATGGTCACTATGTGCTGGTGATATGTGGTCTTAGTAGGACACTGGTACTATTAGCCTTGGGATTCTGGTTGGTGTAGCGGTGTTATTTGGTAACTGTAGGACTATTATTTAGTAGTTTTATACGTAGCACATTGTGGTAAAGCTTTCTGTATATTTTGGCTTTGGTTGATGATTGAGGAACATGACAAACAGATCAAGGTGGTGACTCAATCTGTGGGATGAGCTGGAGAACAGGTCCCATCCATGGAGGCCGCAGCTCACAGGACCTGAGACCAGAGGTCTTGTGAGGTCCAGGGCTCGGTCTAATGTGAGGTGGTCATAATGTTATGGCTGATGGTGGCCACTGGTGGAGCTGCCCTTTAAGCCGTGCGTGTTCCTGGAAGCGTTGCTCCCGGCTGTTTGTGCTGTTGCTGTGTTTCTTTTTCCACCGTGATACGCGCTGACCAGGAAAACAGATGTCCCGAGTCGTATCAGCAGCATCACCCAGGACATCGCGATCCCACCCGGCCCGATTCCAGGAACTGCACCGTCCGCACCCAACAAAGCTGCCACAAGGAGGCCAGATGGGAAACCCTTGTCCGGCCAAAACCAGCAAACGACGCCTAAAGAACTATTCACATGTGGAAGAAAGGACATCTCATTGACTGTACGGACGGGTGGACACTGATCCTGTATCACGTGTGATACGCTTAGATACACCGGCTCAGCAGACAGTATCACACATGATAAGCTTAGGTACAATGGCTCAGCAGAGAGTATCACACATGATAAGCTTAGATACAATGGCTCAGCAGAGAGTATCACACATGATAAGCTAAGGTACAATGGCTCAGCAGAGAGTATCACACATGATAAGCTTGTTTACAGGCTCAGCAGAGAGTATCACACATGAAAAGCTTAGATACAATGGCTCGGAAAGAGAGTATCACACATGATAAGCTTAGATACAATGGCTCGGCAGAGAGTATCACACATGATAAGCTTAGGTACAATGGCTCAGCAGAGAGAATCACACATGATAAGCTTAGGTACAATGTCTAAGCAGAGAGTATCACACATGATAAGCTTAGATACAATGGCTCAGCAGAGAGTATCACACATGATAAGCTTAGATACAATGGCTCAGCAGACAGTATCACACATGATAAGCTTAGATACAATGGCTCAGCAGAGAGTATCACACATGATAAGCTTAGATACAGCGGCTCGCAGGAGAATCACACATGTTTAAGCTTAGGTAAAATTGGCTCAGCAGAGAGTATCACAATGATAAGCTTAGATTACAATGGCTCAGCGGGGAGTATCACACATGATAAGCTTAGGTACAATGGCTCAGCAGAGAGTATCACACATGATAAGCTTAGATACAATGGCTCAGCAGAGAGTATCACCCATAATAAGCTTAGATACATCATGTCAGCAGGGAGTATTACACATGATAAGCTTAGATACATCATGTCAGCAGGGAGTATCACCCATGATAAGCTTAGATAAACTAGCTCAGCAGAGAGTTTCACAATGATAAGCTTAGAACAAGGGGCTCAGCAGAGAGTATCACACATGATAAGTTAGTTACAATGGCTCTCCAGAATATCCACATGATAAGTTAGGACATGGCTCAGCAGAGAGTATCACACATGATAAGCTTAGATACAATGGCTCAGCAGATATTATCACACATGTTAAGCTTTTATACTTGGCTCAGCAGAGAGTATCACACATGATAAGCTTAGATACAATGGCTCAGCAGAGAGTATCACACATGATAAGCTTAGATACAATGGCTCAGCAGAGAGTATCACACATGATAAGCTTAGGTACAATGGCTCAGCAGAGAGTATCACACATGATAAGCTTAGGAAGGCAGGAGATATAGAGGTAAAGACTCGTGTGTGTAAATTTCTTTCCCTTTTTCACCAATCACTACTGTTGCGCCCTTCTGTATTGAACCTAATGATTCGAGTAGCTCGTTTGCTGATTGGTCTATCCTTTCCCATAGTTTTCTATGGGACAGAGTAGCTCTCTTTCTGATTGGATCATTCATCCGTGCTTCCACTTTTCAACTTTGTCGCTCCGTTTCTTATTGGACGATTCATTTTTCCTTCCTTCCAGTAACCAATCGGTTTCCCTTACACACTAGTCTATGGAGCGCGTCTCTTTATCTCCGTCACCTCATCACACAGCTCTTCTCCTCCTCCTCATTGGTTGATACGTATCTCCCGCCTTATCGACAACCAATCAGCATCACTCTTTGGTGTAAGTGCAGCACGAAACGCGTCATATTTTAGTGTTTTTAAGTGGAAAGATTTAACACTCCTTTGTCACTGAAATATTTTATTAGAATAAGTAACTTTATTAACTCCATCCTTGTGCTCCGAGAGGAAGGTCTTTATTCCAGAACCGGGCGCCGGGTTCGTTTTCTTCCGCAATTCTTCACTGTTCGTGTCCGTTGTCGAGTGGAACCAGCGGCTGCCGTTCCGAGGCTCGGATACAGCCAACCAAGTGCATAAGAGGGTTGTGCCTCTACATGACCTTGCACAACAGCTCTAGGTGAGCATATCTGATTTGTGTTTCATCTTTCTTCTGTTTTTAACCTACTTCACATAGAGCGCCCCCTCTTTGCTTTTTTTTCTCTCTGTTCTATAGGAAAGGATTAGATACACAGCTCGGCAGACAGTATCACACAGGATAGGATTAGATACACAGCTCAGCCAGACGGTTTATCACAAAAGGATAGGATTAGATTTTCACAGCTCAGCAGACGGTATCAACAGGATAGGATTAGATACACAGCTCAGCAGACAGTATCACACAGGAAGGGCTTAGATACTAGCTCAGCAGAAGGTATTTACACAGGATAGGATTAGATACACAGCTCAGCAGGGCAGTATCACACAGGAGAGGGGTTAGATGCACAGCTCAGCAGACAGTATCACACAGGAGAGGATTAGATACAGCAGACGTATTAAAACAGGATTGGGATTTTGATACGCAGGACAGTATCACACAGGATATGTTTTGAAACACAGCTCAGCAGACAGTGTCACACAGGATAGGATTAGATACACAGCTCAGCAGACAGTATCACACAGGAGGGATTTGATGCACAGCTCTCAGCAGACAGTATACACAGGAGAGGATTAGATTTCACGTAGCAGACAGTATCACCCCAGGATAGGATTAGATACAAACAGACAGTTCACACAGGGGTAGGATTAGATACACAGCTCAGCAGACGGTATCACACAGGAGAGGATTAGATTTCAAAAGCTCAGCAGACTGTATCACCTAATATAGGATTAGTTTCACAGCTCAGCAGACGTATCACACAGGATAGGATTAGATTTCACAGCTCAGCAGGGCCCGTATCACACAGGATAGGATTAGATTACACAGCTCAGCAGACTGTATCACAAAAGGATAGGATTAGATACCACAGTCAGCACCAGTATTACACAGGGTAGGATTAGATACACAGCTCAGCAGACAGTATCACACAGGATAGACTGGATACACAGCTCAGCAGCCAGTATCACACATGATGAGCTTGGATACACCATTAACACCACAGAAGGCCAATCGTCTATATCATTTTTATTTGTAAACTCATCGATTGCAGTAAACAGGACACACGTGTGGAATGGATCCTGGGCGTCGGGCGTCCCTCATCAGCGCTCCTCATTACTCCTGTCGCCGCAATTGGTCGTTGTGTTGCATTTTCCAGTTAATGTTATAAGACTCCGTCAGACTTACAAGACTACGTCAGCAGGGGCGGACACGCCGTCAGTGCTATGGGTGTAAACGCCTGGGCCAATCAATATGGCTGACAACCGATAGTGAGAGAGGCCATGATGACATATGGGATAACAAGGCGCCCTCTGCTGAGTGTGTCCACCCCGGCCCGTCAGGCATCTGATGATTTTTTTTTTTGTCCTATAGTGATGATGTCCAATTTGTTCCCTAAATTGGCTTCACCAAATGGTTAATAAGCAGTGATGGGGGGTGCACAGGGGTCCGCGCTGGTCCTGTCATTGGCGTATGTTTTAGTTTCTGAATCATCAGCTTCTGGATTACCGGAATTCCTCTTATATTCACAGTGTGTGTTACAGAGCTGATCTGCTCTTTGCCCTCTAGGACCTTGCCCTGTTTTATACCCATATAACACAAGGAGTGGCGCCTATAAAGTTATTAGCTGCTTATCAGGGCGAGCGGTGGAGGTGCACATCATGACAGCGACTGCCCGTTGCCCATCTTAATGTTGAATAGTCGGCATCTGACTCTGCACGGCCGTATAGAGGTCACAGTTGTGCACTATGTGTGCAGCTGCAGGATAGCAGAGCAGGCTGTCAGCAGCAGCCGGGCTCTCCATGGAGAAGGCAGCGACAGTTTATAACCGCCCCTGCCTTCTTGAGCATTATATATATATGTACAGATTAGTTAGATGTCTTTGGTCTGATTGCGGGGCTCAGTAACTGAAGGAGTTGATGGATCTTATTAAAGGGGTTGTCTCACTACAAGGATTGCTGCTTCTTACTTTAAAGATATATGAAATATATGTCCATTAACAGTGTCCTACCTATTCCTAGATATCCCCTCTTGTATGGGCTGCATCAGCTCCTCAGGTTGCTATAGCTACAGACCTATTCAATCTCTCATGTAGGGTGCCCCAAAACTATTGCTTTTA
>JAODAL010062051.1:0-19962 GCA_025379985.1 Phyllomedusa bahiana | reverse complement strand
CCAGTCCACCCGGTCATCCGTTTGGGGGTCCCCCCGTGAACCAGAAATGTACAAAATGCGGCAGCGGGGCATAAAAACGGTCCAAAAAACCACCCGCCCCCATTTGCGTGGGGGTTTTTTGGGGCACCCATTTTTGGCCCAGATGCAAAGTAAAATGTTTTGTTTCTAGGAGGTTGGACTACTGTATGCCCAGTGGTGCCCCTCTGAGCCGGACGCCAATGTCACCCCCAGAGCGAGGTCTCTGTTTTCCTTTAAAATTTCCTTGGGTTCCTGAAGGCGGGGGTTGTTTAGGAGGTTTTGGGGTCCCATTTGTAGGGGCCAGCATTTCAGCCCTTGGCCCCGGTGGTAGTCCCTCCCGGTCGGCGACTCTTCAAACCGGTGGGAACCCCGATGTCATCTTCGGAGTCATTTCTGGAGGGCTTCCTGAGGTCCTCCTGGCCCGATGTCCTGCATCATGTGGGCGGGGGGATTTTCCCCGGGGGCGCACGGCATCCTTTAAATTTGGCCATTGCTGATCAGCAGCTGGTTCGTAGCCTGCTGCTTGAGGTTTCGTATGAGCCCTTGTGCTGTTCCGGGGGCCTGTTCTGCGCTGCGGGCTTCCCATGAGTTTCTGCTCTGCGTGTGGCTTGTGTTGTGGGTTCGCCTGAACCAGGTGCTTAATCGTCCCCCTTTTGCAGTTGTAGTTGGCTCTTTGCTGCTTTAACCGGGAATCACAGCGGATTGTGCCCGTGTCCTCCAACCACTTGGGGGGATTAACTCAGTGGTAATAGAAAAAAAACAATGTCCTCGGACCGGGAGCAGTTTTGGCTTTTTTTAGCCACAGTTCATATATGTAAACAAAACAAAGGGTTAACATCACCCTTGAAATGGAAACAAACAAATTTCATGTGTATCACTCACAGTTCATAGACCCCCCGGGGTTTCCCGTCCTAAACCCAGCTTGGGGAAATTGGCCCGGTAGATTGAGGCAGGACCCCAGTTTTCCCTTCCTCTCAAAGACCAAAACTCCTGATGGACTTACTTCCCTGATTCCCCCAGTTTCCTCCCCTTAAAGAGGCATGGCCAAACGGGGCCGGATACTTGGAGCAGCCCACCCACCTACTCTTTGGATGCCCCAATAAAGCCGGGCCCCGGATCGACCGTATTTAGCAGTTTTTCTACTAGGAATAAACCAACGCGTCCTAGAAATCTGAAACATAGCGGTTTCATTCACCAAATCGGGAAACCCCTCGGTGACACGTATCTGCCATCCGGGACGGCATTGTGCCTTCTTACCCGTACACAATTTAATTGGTTTTTTTCATTTTGGGTGCGGGCCATTTTGGTTAAAAACCCCCATTTGTACTTATTTCATACAAAAATTTTTGCAAATTTTGTATTTTTTTCATAGGTGAAAAAAACCCCAACTATTTTTTCAGTACACAATTTAATTAGTGTTTTTCATTTGGTCAGGCCATTTTTGTTCAAAGACCCACCTTGTACTTAAGTAGGATACAAAAAATTTGGTTAGTAATTGCAGGTGTATTTATGGTGAAAAAACCCACCTTTTATTTTTCCGTTTTCATTTAAAAAAAGGTGTTTTTTTTTTTACTTTGGTGTGGCCCAGTTATGTTAAAAAGCCCCTTGTCTTAAATTTTAATACAGAAATTTTGTTTACTGTTGATGTATTTCATTTGGGCATAAACCACCCTTTGTTATCCCAAAAACTTTTAAAAAGCTGCATTGCAGTGGTGTGGCCCCATTTTTTTTCTATGCCAGGTTTTGCGACAATTTGCTAGAAAAAATTTTTCAGAATGTTCTCGTTTGTCATTGCTGCAAAAAACGAATTTCTCTTTTAATGTAACTTCTGGGAAAAGTTTTATTGTGTCATTGAATCTGTTTGGCGCACATAGGCACTTGTATGATAGTTTGTTGAAAACTATCAATTTTTTAGTCCCCTGGGCGTTGTAAATCCCCGGGACTGAAGGGAAGAACACTGTTGATTTTGTCTTACGGTTCTTCCACCAGACCGCATTTCACAGGTATTCGCTTGAAACATTTCAGCTTCTAATCCTAGTTGGCTGTAGGAAGTTAGAGGGATTTAAGAATAGCTGTGATTTGCTGTCTTTTAATAAGAGACTTTCAAAAACTCTTCCATACCTTCTTAAATTTTTATCTTTCTGAACATGGAGCGAAATGCAGGTGGTAAGCGAGCAAAGAGGGGTGTAGGAGGTAGAGGTACGAGAGAAGGTGCTCCTTCCAGTGCTGGCGACAACACGCAAGCCAGCGGATCGTCGGTTGCAGGACCGTCAGGCCTGTCATCACTGGGTCAGGGCCCTGTGAATCTCAGTAACGAACAGCGTCGCCAATCTGTTCTTCAGTGGTTAATGCAACCTGCATCCAGCAGTCTTACCTCCTCGTCCTCCCAGTCACGGCCACAAATGTCGTCATCAGCATCGTCAGCATCCGTCCAACATGAAGCGAAGGCAGCCCAAATGTCAACTCGTGTACCCACCACTGTGGATAATCCATTTTCTGAAGACCTCTTTGATGACAAAATGCGGTTGGGGTCAGAAGGCATGTTAAAAGATCAAGAGTCCAAAGAGGATGATTTTGTCTGCTCTGACAGCCAGTTACTGATGCCATCAGAGGAGGAGAAGGAAGCCGGTCAATCGGCAAAAATCCTGGGCTGTCGGCAACACCTTGCAGTGCCTCTTGCTTGTAGCCCGCAGCTCCTGGATGCAGAATGTAAGGACGACGAAGTCACCTGTGTTGATGATGATGATGACGACATTCCGGATCCAACGTGGTCTTTTCAGCAGAATTTGCTTGCGAGCGCTTCATCATTGGACGAGGAGGAAGACAATGGTGTAGTGTCAGTACGGGTCCCGCCTCAAAAAGTGAGAGGGCGGTTGCAGAAGTCCGCTGAGATGATTCCAACACCCACGATCAGCGGAAACACCGCTCCCCGCTTATCGCCGTCGAAAAGGTCCGGACCTCTCAGCCTGGGCCTTTTTCGAGCAACCCTCTGATTCCCCCAGAAATGCCATGCCCTTTCCGTAAACGCATCGTGAGGCAAGAATCTTGGTGTTTAAGCACCCCAACTGTTAGTCACATGCAGTGAAGCTTGTTGAAAGGAGAGAAAACTTGGGCCCAAAAAAAGGCCCTTTCCCGTGCCGGGTTCCCCAACCCACTGCACCCTTTGTCTCCCCCTCCTCCATCCTCAAGCGTTCCTAGTGCCCAGTCTCTCAGAGTCATGATCAGGGATCAGCCTCCGCTTCGCCCCCATGTCCCCCGAGTCCACCAGACACTAGAGCCCCACCCTCCCCATTCTTTCCCCAGTTTGAGACTGCATGCCGTACAGCCCAGTTAGCGCCAGTCTTCTTTTCTCCCAGGTTTGGGAGAAAAAGAAACACTTCAACCAAACCATCCCAAAGCCAAAAAGCCTGAATGTCGGCATTCCCGGGCTTTTGGCCTTGGAAATGTTGTTTCCCGTCTGTGGAACAGATGGGTTCCGCCACGTCAGGGCCCCTTCCCTCCCCCCAATCCCAGATGCCGGCAGGATTTCTTTGCCAAAAAAAGTGCCTTGCCCTGGCGCCACGTGTCTCAAAAAATTTAAAGCGCGTTGTCTGCATCTTTGCCCGGGAAAAAGTCCATTGACCCCCGGCACATGGATAGTAAGCACGGCAAGGATGTATATCTCTTGGAAGCTCATGGGTGAGCGGGTGGTGTCTTTTGGGGGGTGCGGTGGCCCGGCTTGGCGCCCCCCTCTTAAAACCCTGGGTGGTAAGGGTTTTTCCCCCAGGGCCCTGGTGGGGTCCGTGCCCCGAGAAAAACCCGGCGGTTTGAAATTAATCTGTTTGGAGACCCTCCACCAAGGTCGGAGTGTGGCGGCTCTTTGCAAAGAGACCGAGTGGGTGGGTGACAAGAAACCTTGTGCCAGGGAAGGGGGTGGCGTAACGGGCGAAAAACGTGGCCCGTCCTTAAATCGGTAGGTGGACATCCCCTTTCCTGGCCACATTTATGAACCTTGTCGTCCCGAAATTTCTAAAGCGCACCCGGGTCTGGATCCTGCTGGGGAAGGCTCGAGATCTGAGTTCGACTTCCGCCCTTCCACCCTGCTTTGTTCCCGCCCGGCTGCGTTGCAGCGTCAGCTCGGCCCTCCTAACCTCTCATTGTTGAGTGGCAAAAACGCTGGAATTCCACCCTCCCCTGCCCAGGGGTTGTTTGGGAGCGCGAAAGCCATTTCGCAGTACGAAGTGACACATGGCCGCAAGCAGCGGTGCGGACCCGGGGTGTTGAGCCACGAGGGGTGGAGGAGGGAAAGAGCTCTGCACACCTTGCCCGTTTGAAAAAGCCCCCAAATTTGGGCAGGGCGGACAATCCCGGGGCAGCAAGATTGTGGTGATCTTAGTTCTGGAACAAATTTTGGAACTCTGAAAAACGGGTCCCTCCGGGGGAAGAGGAGACAGACACAGTGGGGGCATGGAGCCTTTCTCTCCGTCGAACCCACAAGGCCCGCTTTTCACAATTTTATGGTCTTCATTAGGCAGGGGTTTTGGGCCCAGGGTGGAAAGGTGGACCTCAGCTCTCGAGTGTCATCTGGGCAAGCAGGGTTTTGGGTTGAAGCGTGACGGAGAAGGGAGGAGGGTAGGAGGGGTTTATTCCTGGGACCCCAGTTCCCGAGCCCCCTTTGGGAAAAGGGTTGGCGAAAATTTTAAAGGTGGAGGGGAAGAGAGGGATCAGTTTGCTAGTCCCCTCGACCCGGGGGTTTGTAAAAATCAAGGTCCATCTCTACGAGTGCTTGGATGCTCCTTTTCCCTCCCAACATGATCCTGCATTAAGGCCATAAAAACTGAACAACATTTCGGGGGTGGCCACCCCCCTCGACCCCCAGTCAGTACAAAGCAAAAACCCCAGCATTTTCCCTTTCCCCCCCATCCAAAAAGAGAGTAAAATGCTGAATTGGAGACCGTGTGTTTGATAAACTGGGACATTGTTGCGTTGCTTCATTTTTCAAGTGTCACGGTGGAAAAAAGTCAGCGATTTGACAGTAGTAGGTGCAAGTGCCGTAGCGGCAGAGCAGCAGGGGGCAATGGGGCAGAACCCTAATGGGGCCCTTGGCAATCTTTTTTTACCACTCACCAATGATGTAATTCGGGGCATACTAAAAAACAGGACGGCTTAAGATATGGTGACGACTATTGCGTCTCAAACCAATGTTTTTAGAGTGTTCCGGACCCAATCGACTTCGGGAAAAAATGGTTGATGACCCGAGTCGTCGCCACCCCATGAGGGTTGTCTCCCAGCAGCCAGCTCATATCTGAGGGACCTTCAGCACAGCTGAAGGAGTCTTTACAGACAAACGCATCGGCTTTCCCCAGTAATGTTGATCTTTTGACTTTCTCAACATGAATCAGGCAGGGATCTTGATGTTGTTGTGCCTCAATTGTGAGGTCCGATTATTTCCCGGTTACTTCACATTCCTTTTCCAAAAAAAAATTGGTCCTCTAGAAACTTTTTTTTTTTTAAATGATCATTTCTTACGAAATTTTTATTCTTTTTTCCCAAAAAATTCATTTTGTGGTTTTGCGGTGAGGAGACTGAAAGACCCCAAGGTTTCTAACAAAACGTATTCTTTACTCCTTTTCTTTTGAATTTTTTGCATTGTCAATGGTTTTGGGGGATGTTGTTAGAGATACAGCTATAATTATGGTCCCTTTGGGGAAAAGAAAAGTGGGTTTTAAATGGATTTTTCCCTCACAATTTTTAATAGTGGCGAGAAATCATTTTTTTTAATTTTTTGGGGTCATGTTGCTGTGAGTAAGCTTTATCATGGTCCTTTGGAAAGAAATGTGGGTTTTTGAGTGGCATTTCTCCCCTTTCAATTTTTAACAGTGGCTGGAAGTCATTTTATAATTTTTTTTGGGGGCATGGTTTCTGTGAGATAAGCTATAAAACATGGTCCTTTGGAACAGAAAAGTGGGTTCTGGTGGGATTCTCCTTCACAATTTTTAACAGTGGTGAGAAAATCATTTTTAATTTTTTGGGTATGCTGTTTGAATTGGCTATACTACGGTCCTATTGAAAAATGTGGTTTCTACCAGAATTTGTTCTTCACAATTGTCAAGAGTGGCTCAAGAGTTGTTTTGAATTTTTTGGGGGGTGTTTCTGTGAAAAGCGCTATACTCAGGTCCCATTCTAAAAAAGGTGGTTTTAAAAGACATTTGTTCTTCTCATTGTCAAAAGTGGCTAAAGGGTGTGGTGCTGTCAGAAAAAAGGAATGGGAGTAGTACACTGTTGATGGACACATATTGCAAAAAAGACTTGTTTTTTCAAGTCTTTAAATAGCTAGCCCAAACCTGGTGAGACAACCCCTTTAAACAATTAAAAAAAAAGAAAACAAAGATGTGGTGGGATTTTTCCCCCTATTTTAAAATTGTGTTTTCTGAATTTAAACTACTAAAAAATTGATGTACAAAATAGTGATACAAATTTTCCCCTGAATTGACAAGGGGGGTAAGGAAGACTTGAACAGATGTAGGTTAACCCGGGGCGGTCTAGTCAATGTCCAGTTCAATAAAAGGTGGTGAAAGTCCTTTTTTCCCGGGCTTTTTAATCTGTGGGTCAGTAGATTTTAAAGGGCATGCGCGTTCCAGGAAAGGGGTAGAAAGCCCTTCAAATATAATGATGGTTCAAATAATATGCCCTTTTGGCACTTTTTTAATTTTTTGGGTCATGCCGGTTTAAGGGTCATGCTGTGGTACAAGAAGGGTTTGTGAAAATTCTGTGAGTTTTTTTCTGGACTCTTTTGCCTATTGTGTTGCCCCGATGTAGCAGTATCCTTTTTTTCTGTTGTGGATGTTAATTCCAGTTCTCCAGCCTGTTTGGGGGTAAGAAATTTAAAGGTTTGTTCCCCTTTCCCCTAGACTTTAATGGTCTCAGCGATAATTATTATCGCTATCGAAATCGTCTTGTAACTGCGATATCGTATCGACCCCATGACGATATCCACGAACGCTCATCACTACCTAAGACCATTCATTTAGGGCCACATGTATGAAAACTGTCTAGGTCTAAAACTCACTTTGTTGCCCATAGCAACCAATCAGAGCGCCCCTCTCCTTTTTCCAGATCACTATATGAAATGAAAGGGGTGCTCTGATTGGTTGCTATGGGCAATAAAGGTGAGTTTTAGACCTAGACAGTTTTCATACATGTGGCCCTTAGAGTGATTAATTTTGTAATAGGATATATTTTGAAATTCTTCAAGGATATTCATGAATGGTAAGGATTTTTCTACATGTGAAATTACCAGAATAACGTCATCTGCAAATAAGTATATTACGTGAGAGGTGGAACCAATATATATATACCTTTAATTTCAGCACAAGATCTAATATTCTCTGCTAAAGGTTCCATAACCAGAGAGAATAAAAGGGGTGATAAAGGACATTCCTAACACATCCCATTAGTGATCTGGAAATGCCTAGATACAAAACCATTAGAGAGGACTCTTGCCAAGGGAGAACAGTAGAGAGACTTAATAGCTTGTAGGAAAGGACTTGAGGATCCAAAATTAATTAAAGTTTGGAAGGTGAAAGGTGAAGGTGAAGGTGAATTTCAAATGCCTTCTCTGCGTCCAACAATAAAAGCAAAGAAGGCACTTTGTCAGCTTTTATCTGAAAAAGTATATCAATAAGACGTCATGTGCCATTGCGGGCCTGCCTCGCTGTTGTAAACCCAACTTGATCTGTCATAGAAGGTAGAATAGATAATAGTCTCACAGAAATTAATTTTCCATAGACTTTTTTATCTGTGTTTAGGAGGGAAATGGGTCATTACTAAGGTCTATTATTTATATAAAATAATATATTGCATATACAAAAGTACATATAAATAGCTATAAATACAATATTCTATGCATGACACCTCTAAATAATGGTCATACAGTTGCCACATGATACCGCTGTGCAAACAGCAAATATTATCACCATTCTATTGCTGAACAAGACTAATATTATTAATGATACTGCTATATAAAGATGAAATAATACCACCACATCATGACCACATATCACCACGACGTAGAGACTGATTAATACCATCATACTGTTCCTCAATATAAACCATTATACTACTACGGTTACAATATTTCTGCCATACAGTGACCATTTAGTGGTAGATACCAATTGTACACAGGCTCTGCAGACATATAAGTGCAGTTATATCCAGGGACTCACAGGAGACGTCTTCTCTGAATGCCGTCGTTTGTTTAACCTTCTCTTCACTTTTTGCCATATGGCTCAGACTGCCATGATGACTACTAATGGGCATGATTCACCACACAAACATCTTAAACTCCTCAATTTTTTAATCACCTCCCTAGCGGCTCCTTCCCTCCGTACAAACTCCTCATGGGGTAATGGGTGAAAGTGACGGGTC
Source organism: Phyllomedusa bahiana (assembly GCA_025379985.1). Taxonomy (NCBI): domain Eukaryota; kingdom Metazoa; phylum Chordata; class Amphibia; order Anura; family Hylidae; genus Phyllomedusa; species Phyllomedusa bahiana. The sequence continues at coordinate 11,538 of JAODAL010062051.1, read as the reverse complement.
ATTAAATTATATAATTGGAGTTGAGGGGTCTTTGGGGTAATAGATGGAGGTGAGGGGGCTATGGGTTAATAGGTAAAAGTGAGGAGTCATGGAATAATAGGTGGAAGTAATAGGGCTTTGGGGTTATGAGTAGATGGGAGGGAGCTATTGATGTGATAGGTGAAGGTGAGGGTTCATGAGGTTGCCTTTTGGGGGTCTGTATTTTGTGTCACCACTAGGTCGCATAACACAATGGCGGCGGCGATGGGCAGGAGAGGTGGTACAGGCCATAAACGACAATCACAATCTTCTGGGAGGAGACAGAGAACCAACCTAACCGGAGATTGTGATGTGGCCTGTATCTCCAGGATTATATTGTGTGGCATGAAATCCGTCCCCTATACTCCCAATCAGCCACAAACATGATTTTCAGAGGGTGCAGAGAGTGAAGTTTAGTACTAACATTTTTTTTTATGTTTCCATTTTTCTACAGGTTCACTCCTTTGGACTATGTTGGATTCTTGAAATAAGTTGGACCAGCATTGGATCCATTTTTTTTAAAAATAAAATGGTCAGTGAGGGATGTTGTCGGGGAGTGTTTACTTAAATAATGGGTTTTTATTAGTTCTGAGGGGAGGGGAGGTTAACATTTTTTCCCAGTGAATAATGGAGGTTTCTGACAGATGCCTCTCCATTACTATCGCTGGGGCTTATTGTCAGCCAAGGCTGACACTAACCCTCTCTCACTAGTATCCAATGCATCAGCGGTACTGGGAAGAGCCAGGTAACCGTCAGAAGTGGACCCTGTGATGATCCGCTTCTGGGGTGGCTATGGGCTGGTATTTTTAGGGTGGGAAATACCCATATCCATGTACCTTCCCATACTGATAGGATTAGTATTAGCCTTTAGCTGCCTGTTTTACCTTGGTTGGTTATGAAAATTAAGGGGGCATCATATTGTTTTATTTTTATTATTTGCTTAAGGAAAATAAAACAACATAGGGTCTCCCCCATTTTTCATAACAAGCCAAGGTAAAACCAGCAGCTGCTTGCTAAAATTATCAGGATGGGAATTTCCATGGATGTGGGTCCTTCTTACCCTAAAAATAACAGCCTGCAGCTACACCAAAATCAGGTCCGTGTCTGAGGGTATCCCTGCTCTTCTCAGTATCCCTGATTCATTTGATACTGGCTGGGTAAGAGGGTTAGTGTCAGCCCTGGGTGATAAAAAGTACAGCTTGCTGACACCAAGCTCCAGTGTTAGTACTGAAGAGGAGTCTGTCAGACACCTCTTTTACTAACACTGGAAAAAAAATGTAAAAATAAAACAGATAGAACTAAAAAAAAAACACTTTACTTAAATAAACAGTCACTGACACCAGTCCTTGTTGATCATTTTATTAAATAAGTGGATCCAATGCAGTCCAACAAATCCATTGTAGACCAAAAGCTGCTCAATATCCCTGTTCTGGAGATCTGGCAGAATCAATTAAATAGGTTTTGCCACGATCTAATGTTGACGTGGGATCCTCCAAAATGAATATTTAATCACTTTTCTAAATATATGTCATTAACAAAAGTGAAGCCTGTGAGATCTATAGCCTGACTAAGATGCCCTTAGTTTCATGACAGTTTACATTAAACACGACCAGGAGCTGATCTGGCCATGCTTGTGTTGTTTGCACTTCTTATCTGATGGCAGGGAACATGAATTAGCTTTTAAGGGACTGGGGAGAAAGATCCTGTGTCTTTGTATAGAGAAGTCACTGGTTGTAATGTAATTATGCAGACGCTCCCTGCTCAGCCCCCCTCCCTTTCCCCCTGCAGCCATTCTGAAGGAATGAAAGAAGGCTGCCTGCTTAGCTTATCTTCTCTCCTGAACAAATAAGAGGGAGATTTGTGGATTAGCAAAACAATGTTTGCTCAACTACAGAGACTGAGTATCAGGAACATGCATGGGAGGTGGAGTGATGACATCACAAAGGAGGTACTTGTTTTTTTAAACACAGAAACACAACGCCCCTTTTTTCAAGTCTCAAGAGGGGAGTATCAGCCTGTTAGGTGAGGAACTCACTTCTTGGCAAAGCCCCTTTAAGGTTTTCCCTAGGAGTATGCAACGTTTGCAGTTGTATAGAAATCATCACTTATTACTCAAGAAGAGCACAACAGTGGACTCAAAGCTTGTATAAAAAGACAGCTGTATGCTTCTTGGACATCTGCTATGTGGGTACAGCAATGTTATTTCTCCATTTTATGATTGTTTTATTTGATCATTATAAACTACACTAAATGGGTAAAAGTGGCAATGTTTTGGCAATATATTTCTCTACTTACCTTTACATTTATTTATTATTGATTTTTTTCACAAACGTATTTGCTAGAAATACAGAATGCAGGTGAGAAGTCCCTCACTATTGTACACTATTGATAGATATTGTTAATTATGTGTATCCAGATTTTTTTTTCCCAGATTTGAATAAATGTAGAATGTACAATATCCAATAACTATAGCAACTTTCTCAGTTGGAATTTCAATCGAAGAGAAAAATATATAGTCACTAAGGGCCTTATTAGGACTGTGGTTTATTCCCATTAATATACCAAAACATAATGGCTTTAATGGTATTTTTAATGTTTTGAAATGTAAAAGAAAAAATCTCTCCCCTGTGTAAATCTAATAAAGAGATATATATGGTTGACTAACTGCACCTTCTTATGACATGCTCAAGGTAAAGACAGTAGAAGAATGCATTGCTTTGTATAGATCATTTTCTAAGATATATAGAAAGGTATGAAGAATTGTAAAAATGGATCATTAAAATGATACCTAGGAATTAATAAGATATATATAGCGAGATGGATAGATAGATGAATAGATAGATAGATAGATAGATAGATAGATAGATAGATAGATACTGTATGTACAGATGTAGCAGAACTAAACAGAACAGATATTGCACTGTGATATATCACGGCACTGAATGTTATCTCAACTTTTTCAATGCTTTTTAATGACCTTTGTTAACAGATCAGAGCAGATAACACGAAAAGCCGTGATATCACAGTCAAGCTAGACTCTGCTACATCTGTAGTTTTAATATATTATTATATTATACTATATTATTCCTAACTTACAAATACAGTAGACTTGTAGTCTTTTGGACTTTCTATAATTTTACCTACTATAAAGATAAATGAAGAATTATATAAATGGCTAGAAAGATAGATAGATAGATAGATAGATAGATAGATAGATAGATAGATAGATAGATAGATAGATAGATAGATAGATAGACTCATAGAAACCTACCATATGAAGTTTTGGGATCCTACATAAACATACAGGAGACTTATTGAAATATTTACTTTCTAACTGCAACAAGATTTTAGAAATCAAGTTAATTGATTTAAATGGTACAAATTATTTATTTGTTTAACAGGTAATTAAAAATAAATAAGTTCAGACATTGAAAAAAAAATAAAATAGTAACATATGATTGTAAAAGCAGAAATGTAATATAAAGGTTTCCAAGAGTAGAAGAATATGGCTATGGCTACTTTCTAGTAAAGACTGCACCGCTCTGGGTCAGGAATTATTCATGGTATTACAATACAGTCCATCCACTGGACTAGCAGACATAACCAATAGAGACGTGTGATGCTGTTTCTACAAGAAACAGTATTTTGGACAATTCCTTTGAAATACAAAATGAAGAGCACTTGTAAACACAATAGATATAATTATTAAGCATTAAAAAGAATCACTATGTCTATACTAACATGGCCCTCTTTTAGAGAAATGGTGCAGAGAAATAAAACTGTGGTTAAAGAGTTTATTTTATTGGCCTTTGCTGATTTGCATCAGATTCAGATTTTTGTTTTCCTGCTTTTTCTGCTGACCTATATGACTTGCATTTTTGGAAATCTTGCAATAATCACTGTTGTTAAAATAGAACAGTCACTCCATAGCCCGATGTACTTTTTCATCAGTGTGTTCTCCACTTTGGAAATTATATTCGTTTCAGTCACAGTTCCCAAACTTTTGGCCATTTTAATTGCACAAAGCAACACAATTTCTTTTATTGGCTGTTTCACTCAAATGTATGTCTTTGGCTCTTTGGGTGTCATTGAATGTTATCTCCTTGTAGTGATGGTATTTGATCGACATTTGGCAATTAATAAACCTTTACTTTATTCAACCTTCATGACTCATACAGTTTGTATCGGATTAGCCATGTTTCCATGGATCTTTGGATTTTGCATTCTTTTGGTGCCAGTCATCATTACAGCACAGTTGGAATTCTGTGGTCCTAATGTCATTGATCATTTTATTTGTGACTTGGGTCCATTACAAAGTTTGGCTTGTTCTGATGCTTCTAGGAGCAGTATGTCTACAAGCTCAATAGCTGTATTTGATCTTATTCTACCTTTCCTTGTGATCATAGGATTGTATGTCTCTATTATTATGACTGTTACCAAGATCAAGAGTAAAGATGGGAAACAGAAAGCCTTCTCCACTTGCACATCTCATCTTTTCATAGCTGGTCTCTTCTATGGTGCAGCCATCATTGTGTATGTCAAACCTAAAGGCAGTCATTATGATAAGTATCTTGCTTTTATGTATACAGCCTTCACCCCAACAGTTAATCCTTTCATCTACACCTTTAGGAACAGGGATGTGAAGAAAGTTATCTGGAAGTCCATAAACTGAGCTATAAGACCAATGTAAAATAATAATAAAAATTGTTGGAAAAGATAAATATTTTTGGGAATTTGTCATTTTTATTGCGTTTTTATTACACAGAACCTTTCTACTACTACTACCACTTCATTTCACCATTTCACAGGTTTTTGGACTCCCACCATGGAGACTTGAAGGACATAATGTTATATCATCAACTCACTTGAGTGAGAAAAGTCCATTAAGTTTTGATTTCTGAAGTGGAATCATTCAATATACTTTACTAATAGTAATATACAGTAACAAAGCCAACTTTAAGGATCTCTCATTGACTGGATATTGATGGTACATGAAGATCCAACAACAAAGATACCAATGACACCAGCAACTCCAGGTCACAAAATAAGTTGGTGGTAGCTAATGATTCCAAATGTAATTACTTTCCTAAGTAGAGATCAAATAAGCCCCCACACTCCAAATAGACCATACCATACTGACTACAAATTCATCTAGTATATGCCTCTACTTGTAATACTTAACAGTCCAGAGTACTAAAGAGACCTATATTTTATTATTCTACTACTTTTTTTGTTCCAGTAGTCTATCCTTCCATGTATACATAGGGATGTTTAAAATATTTTAAAAAAACTCTTGAATTTTATTGCAAACTTAAGCATCAATGAGTAGAATTTCTGTAATTGCCTAATTATTCAGATCATTAAAATGCTTGTTCATCAATAACTGCACCAATGGGAAAACCTCTAATACTATTCCAATATAATTTTTTTGGGGGGGGATTATTTACTTTCATCATTCCACGTAATTCCTTTTCCACTTAAAAAGGGAAACTCTCCCACACCAGGTCTAAGACCCCTCATTATAATTATCTTGGGGTTACTTTGTGTCCTTTATTTTTTTATAAAACTCCACACAAATTTTTCAAGGTCCTTCTCCGATTACCTTTCACCACCAGCAAACTTTTTGCATTATGACCAAACAGCTCCTTAAAGGGTAATATTTTAAATTGAGCAGTAATGCATCCATTTAGACCATCGGGACTTTCTTATTGTTTTAGAGCTTAGCTTCTATGTATCTTTTCTGCTAAGTACTATTCTTTTAGTCAAAACCATTTTGGATACTTAATAAATGGATCGAATTGTTGTTTATTTTACAAAGACTTACTTCTGTTCTAAATCTGTACCTAATAAATTGCAAACCATAATGTAATAAATGGATAAAGATGACATAAATGACTACGTAAATAATATCTTGAAGGCTGTGCAAACAAATTATAACAACAAAAAACGGAAAGTTTGAGGCTTGAACAGAAAGTTGTTCAACTTATTTTCTTGCTGTGTTTGGAGGGAGTCATGTTCATTTAAAAGCACAAGTAAGTAAGCATAAAGCAATGTCTCTTGTGTTCTTTTAATGTTGTATTTTCTTTTCTACACCAGTCAACATTCCTGTATTGTTTTAAGAAAAGCAACAATTTTTGGCAACAACATATTTTTAAGTTTTTAATAATAAAATTTGCAATATCATATAATATATAATGAATTGGGAAACTAATAAATAAATCTAAAAAATAAAAGTTTTCTCTGTATCGCAATTTTCTGAGGCCAATAATTTTACTGTTCATGAGGGTGTTTTCACAGAGCTAAGTGTCATTTTTACTGGAACCATTTTGGGGTACATATAAGTTTTGGATCACCTTTTAGTCCAATCTTTGTAAAGTAGGGAATCCGCAAAACTCACTTCTGGTGTCGATTCTGGCGTTGAATAAACAAGGTTACATTTTAATAGACATTGGACATAAAAACACAAATTATGAAATTATGTTTAATTTTCTGATTTTTTTTATAAGTTAAATGGAGAAGTGCGTATTCTTCATCTTTTGATTGTATTTTTTGTGATTTTCAACATTTTTACACTTTTAAACTTTTTGTAATCTAAGGGGAGTAATTGCTTTTATAATATACTGCAGTACTAATATATTACAACATAGTATACAAATATTGATCTCCAAGATGCAGTAAGCCCATTCATAATATATTTATTATGAGTCAGTATATCATAATAAATGTATTGATCATTGCAGCTAACAACACTTCTCTTCTAAATAACATTCACACTTTACACAACATTTAGTAACTGGTGCAGGATTTTTAATAAATTTGGGGCATCAATGACTATTGCATGTTTCACTTTGCCTACTGCCTAATGCTACAGTTCTGCTACTGTATTTGTCACCTATTGCTTTTATAGTTTCACCATTGTGATTAATGACCTGGGAGCAAAGTCCATATCTCTGTAAAGTGGTGAAAGCATGAAAAAAAACAGGGAAAAGGGGCTGTGTCCACACCAGAATATGAACAGACACACATTGCTGAGCTCAATTTAGCCATTCTGCATTCCATCCTATTCTGGTACCAAACCAGCCACCCCACCTCCCCTATACCTCCTTGCCTGCTCAGAACATCGGCAGCTGCAATTCTCTTGCAGTTTTCCCCACAAACCATCAGAGAATAGAGGCCAATGACGTGGAGGGATGGGACTGCAGCCTATCCAACATGGCACTGTTGTTCAAAATGCCAGCTAGACAAAGAACCCCAGAGGTTGCCGCTAGACTTAGGCTCTTCATTTGCTCTGCCTCCAAACCCCCGTTGTTGGCAGCAACCAGAGAAAAGTCTGATGAGGGGTGGACAGTAGGAGCAGCGGCAAAACATGATCTTGTAGATTGCAAGCCTTCACAGCCAGGATCCTCTCTCCCTCTGTACCAGTTGTTAGTCATCTATTGTTACCACTGTACTTGTTTGATATATGTATGTAACCCCCTTGAATGTACAGTACCCTGGAATCAATGGCTTTTTACTACGTGTAACCAAAATGCTGCATAAAGCCTTTTTGATACTTGTTTATTGTGATTGCTTCTTATTGTAAAAAGTAGTGTTGATCGAACCATTCTAGAAAAGTTAAGTTCTAGTAGAACTTCTCAAATTTTTAGAACTCGAACCGAACATTTTGCTGTTCGTTCGAGTAAAGTTCTAGTTCTAGTTCGACACGCCATTTTAAGTTTCATTTTCAGTGGCTTTCTGTACTTTCGGCTCTTAAATAAATAATAATAATAATCTGCTGGCACTGGAACCATCTGCTACTTGGAGTCCACCCGTGATGTCTTATCTTCGGTGCTGGAGAGGCGAACATGAAATAAACAGTATTGACATTAGAGCCGAAGATCAGGGATGTTTTTGACATACTGTCTATTTTTAATGCCACACTTGCCACCTTCAATGTGCATATGGGAGGCCTTAAAAGGGATTTTCTCACCACACAGCTTCACAGAGCCACAGGCAGTTTTAGACTCACCTGGTCAGGCCTTGGGTGGGTCTATAGCAGTGATTGGCGTATTAGCTCTGCTGTTCCTAGATATTCCTGTTACAGTGACATGACTGGGGGAGATTTATAAAATGTAATCACAAGGCTACAGAGCCTTAAAGGGTGTAATCTTATCATTTTGTTAGGTAAACAAGCTCTTTTGGTAGAGACTTTGCAGGGTGTGACTCACCATGGGCGGGCTGAGTGACTGGCTGCATCTTGGATCAAATCAGATAAGAGACAGAGGAGAACTCTTTGGGGAGACAGGATTTTGAAAAGATAAGAGAAAGAATAAAAGTGTCACAGGACAGAATAGGCACTGGGGTGGACCACCTGCATGTAATTTCTAAAGCTCTAAATGCTGCCATACTTAACACACAGGAGCTGTTTAATAAGGTTCATAATGTGGAATCAGGCTCTGCTGTAATATTCTGTGAAAAATGGCTTCAGAGGGCCACATGTATGAAAAATAAATTTGGTTTAAATCCACTTTGTTGCCATAGCAACCGTTTACAGCCTCTCTAATTTTTCCAGAGCACTCTATGAAATGAAAGGGGCGCTCTGATTAGTTGCTATGGGCAACAAAGTGAGTTTTAGACCTACACAGTTTTCATACATGTGGCCCAATATGTTTTAGAATGGCGACACTCTCTCTATTCTTTGCTATTAAGCAGATTTCTATAGGAACCCACATTCTCCCTTCAGAGGCTTCTCCATGACCAATACTCCTCAAGCTCCTGTACCACAGAAACACGTTTTCTGCAAATCAGATGGATTTGAACTGTGGATAAATAAAAGGATATACATGATAGACTACATGTTACTTTAAAAAAATTGGAGTAAATTCACTCTGCCTTCAGATGACCTTCTCGAGCACTATTTCAGTATGTGTGGTTGAAACACGTCTATGTTGTCCAGATCCAGTACTCAGGGTAATATACTCAGTGTCCCGTCTACTAAAAGGGTGACCTTGTTTGCTAGTAGAGGTCTAATGTCAGCCCAGTTCCCTGTTGGCAAGGCATCAGTGGGAGGTATAGCTTGTCCTGCTTACAGATGAACAATGTTACCCTAGAGCTTGTTCTGAAATTTCCCTTACAGGAATTCCAGTGTTTTTTCCAAATGCTTTTGTTGCATAGGGCTTTTAAGTCCACTGTTGTTTCATTTAAAAGTGATGGGAAGTATGTGTTCTGTTGTCTCCAGAGCAGCATGGGGGGATGCACATAATTATGCAAATGTTGTCAGAGCGCTCAAATCTTGGAAGGTTCTGCAAGAATATATTTGAGTCTATGGGCCTGTCTAGGTCTAAGACTTTATTTATTGCCCATAACATCCAATCAAAGCTCATCTTTAATTTCATATAGTGCTTTAAAAAAATGAAAGGGGAGCTCTGATTGGTTGCTATGTGCAACACAGAAAGTTTTAGACCAAGACAGTTTTTACTCATGTCTTACTATGTCCTTCCTCTATCCTCAGCCTAAGGAGAGTATTCTTTGTCTTATTGTTGATTTAATGGATTCCGTGTCTAGAATCCTAGGTGTCTCCTGTATACTCCTTAAATAACATCAAATAATATCTGTAAGGAGAAAGGAATATATAGGAGGCACATACACTCATAAATTTGAGGATATAAAGGGCCCTTGACTAGACTCCCCAAGCTTAACCTCACACATATCATTGAGAGTATGCTTCCTAAACCATTACATTAATAACTTTTACCACATTCCGTCTTTACAGTATGCATATCTTTTTGATTTCTGGCTCTATTCTGTAACAGGCTTAGGGGGAGGGATGAGAGTTGTTTTAGTTATGTTGTTTTGTGTATTACCATTTTTTTTGTTGGATTTTTTGTTGTTGTTGCTTTTTACTATGTGTAACCAAAATGCTGCATATAGCCTTTTTGATACTTGTTTATTGTGATTGCTTCTTATTGTGAAAAGTAGTGTTGATCGAACTATTCTAGAAAATTTAAGTTTTAGTAGATACTTCTCGAATTTTTTAGAACTCGAACCGAACATTTTGCTGTTCGTTCGAGTAAAGTTCTAGTTCGACACGCCATTTTAAGTTTCATTTTCAGTGGCTTTCTGTACTTTTGACAGCCATCCAATCATCTTTCTGCGCTTTTGGCGGCCATCCAATCAGTGCAGAACACAGAGAAGTGTCAAAAACGTCATTGCTAATGTGTAGGGCTCTCGTTTTGGTGCTAAAATCACATGACCATGTTATATATATATTTCACTGTATTGCCTTGTGAACGCCATTTTCAGCTCACTCTCTGTACTGTACAGATTGCTCTTAGTTAGTAAGATAGCATATTCCTCTCCATAGACATCAATAGTTAGGGAGTGTGGTATTGATGGCTGCATCTTTCCCACACCCAGAAGCTGTTATTTGGCGACGTTTGCAGGCTCACATAACGCCTAACTCTCATATACATGGATATATATTATACAGAGTGCTTGGATTTGCTAAATCATACTCAGTGCACAAAAGTTCAGTTTTTGCATTTTTTGGGGGTTCAGTAATTGTATAACACACCTTCTCCAAATCTCCTATGTGTCAAAGGAGCTTTTGGGCCCCCTCAGGATGCAGGGCCCCATAGCAGCTGCTACCGCTGCACCTCCTATAGCTACGCCCCTGCTTGCAAGCTGGGCTCATCTTTTCAGTTAGCCATTGAAAAGGGAAAGATGTATTTTGCTCTCAATTTTTTTTTTGTCACTCTTAGAGCCAAATTATCTTCACATAAAATTTTTCCATGTATCCGTTTCCTGTTTTTGGATTTATATTAGAGATGGGCGAATTTCCCGAAATTCGTTTTAGTTCACTTCGCGAATTTCTCGGCAAAAAATAACTTCGTTCCCAATTACTTCGGCAGAATCAAAGTTAAAAAAAAAAGCTATTTCCAGGCTGCACAGAGCCTTTCAGGGTGCTGTAGAACGTTGTGCCATGCTTAAATATGCAGGGGAGCTTGGTTTTTGGGCTGCATACAATGTTGTGTTTTAGTATGACCGCACATGACTGGGCCCCGCTCTTAGAATAGCTTCACTCTAAAATTCCCTGGGCACTTAAGAGGGCAAAATGACCAAAAAATGGAGGGGGGAATGTGCCTGATAAAGTCATGCGAGCGACAGCGGAAAAAAAAACAAGCTGAGGGCTCAGGGGGGCAACATCAGTGAAAGAGTGTGGAGGGTGACGGCGGCAACCACCCGCAGCATGAGGTCAGAGAGTGGCACAATGGACATTCTGGAGGTGGCAAAAACAGGAAAAGGCCACAGAGTGGCACAATGGCACAGTGTGTAGGTCACGGGGAGCAGCCACAGCAGCTCATGAGGTCCCGACGGTGGCACATGGACACAGTGTGTAGTTCAGGCAGCAGCCACGCAGCAGCATGAGGTCAGACAGTGGGAAAATTGGCCTTCTGGAGGTGGCAAAAACAGGGGAAAAGGCCACAGAGTGGGACAATGACACAGTTTGTAGGTAAGGCAGCAGACAGAGCAGCAGCAATG
>JAODAL010062050.1:0-19964 GCA_025379985.1 Phyllomedusa bahiana | reverse complement strand
ATGTAACTGAGGTCTCCCAACCCCCCCATTCAACTGAACTCTATTCCATACTCCCCCTGCCTTCATGGCCCTCCATCGCCCTTTTTCCCCAAACGGGGAATTTATTTGTGATGCTGAAAATGTTTTTTTGGGAATCAAAAAGCAGTGTCAGACAAGGTCTTAGGGCCCCCACAGGCGGAGGTGCCCACCATTTAAAGTTTTTTTCTGGCCCCAACCTTTGGAGTCTACCCTACACCACGGGGCCCCCCCCATCACACTCTCCCTTTTTTTTTTTTGTTGCCCTTTCTTTTTTTTTGCCTTTCTTTTCTTCTGAAGATGTAATGCAGTTAAAAAAAATTCCGGGTTTCAAAACATGCTCGGGCCCCCATTTTGGGGGTTTTTCCCCTTTTTCCTCCTTTTGGGCCAGTCGAGCCTGCCCAAAAAAGGGTTTTTTTTTGGAAACTTTTTCTGCTTGGGGGCTCCTGCAAAAAAAGACCTTTCACTCCCGGGGTCCCCTTTTCAATCTCCCCTGTTTGGGTTGTGTAAAAGGCCCGTGCAAAAAAGGTTACAAAACCATGGTGTTAAGGGAACCAAAGGCTCCCTGCTCTGCTAATAAAGCCCTTGTGGGGCGCGGGCCCTGCGGGGGTCCAACAAAACGGCTTTCAAAATAGGGGGTGTGTTTGGGGGTTGGCTAACCATGGCCTAGGTGATTTTCCAATTTGGGTGGGGCCAAAAACTGCAGTCCTATCCCTGGAAAGAAGGCTCTGCCCTCCCCACCGCTGTCGGAGCTGGCTGTAACCCAAAAAGGCATGGTTTGGGGAGCTGACATCGATCTTGGCCTTTTTAAAAAACCCCCTAAAATCCAGGGCTTTAGCTAAAGACCTCAAGAGCCCTGGAAAAAAAAACCTTCACCCGGGGCCCCCTTTTTTCCCCCCCAGAAAAACGAATCTAAAGGGGCGGGGAAACCCCCAAGGGGCCCCCCAAAACGGGGCCTTTGACGAATTTTTGGGGGTATAACTTTCCAAAGGAAATTTTTTTTTTTAAAAAAAAGGGGGCCGTCCGGTGGAAAAAAATTTTCATTTGGGAAAAATGGGGCCGGGCTTAAATTTTACTTATCGATAATTTTGCAACCAAATGTCTGATGGGTTGCGCGTCCCACCTTTGAAATCTTCACTTATCTCGAAAACCCTGCTTGATTTGTACTAAAAAAACCCCAAATTTATTTTGGGTTGGGAAAAGGTTCTTTACACCCTCCAGACAATAAGATTTTTGGGCCTCTCCAATATCCCCTTTCGGCCCCCTAGCTTTGGACCGAAAAACTTGACTTAACAAACTTTTCCAATCCTAATGGCCCATAACCAAGGAACCCCTTCCCCCAAAGCCCCCTTAAATACAATTTTCCGGGAAAGGCCCCTTTTTAAACTAAAAGAAAAGGGAACAAAAAATTTTCCCCCCAAAACCCCTAGCTGTTCTTTCTCTCCCCCCTCTAAAAAAAGTTGGGATTAAAAAACCCTCAGCGGTGTATTACCCAAAAACTATCCCCCTTTAAAAAAAAAAAAAAATTAATCACTGGGTTTCTCCCCAAAAATTAACACCTGGAGGGGGGGGTTTTGCTTTTCCCCATGAACAAAACCAAAAAAAAAAGGAAAAGTTGGGGTTAAAACAGTCAACCCCAAAAGGCCCCCCAAAAATAAAAACCCTTTTTCCCCAAAAAAATCATTTATAAAATGACCAAGCAATAAAATTTGGTTTCGGGGCCTCTTCTTACATTTCAAGGCATCACATTGTAAATAATGACTCACAATACCTCCAAAGAATGTGACTTGCCACCTAAGTTTCCAGACCACTTTATTCCATGGAGTATAGGGTTTCTCAGCATTGTAATCTTTCCGGAAGCCCTGAAAATCCCTATACTTCCAATGTCCATCTCCCAGGTTTTGATGATATCACACAGCCTTTTGAACCTTCCCCTGATGTGTGTCATTCCTCCTAATATCATTACTTTTGTTCCCTCAGTCAGTAGATCTGTCCCGGAGATCACGTAGAACTGATCTACATCACTTATTGCACCAACATAAGGATCTGACCTTGGTGATTCTACAACAAGTTCACCCTTTTCTGCAGAATAAATGAAGGATTATAGTGTAAAATAAACATCATTACATGCCTGGAGATTGTTCACCATATCATGGCTCCATTAGGCTCACCATCCAGCCATTCAAAAACTATGCATGATTGTTGAAGTTCTAAATTATCATTGACTTAAAGGAGGGTGGGTTCCAGCTCAGACATTTATAGTTTATCAGTAGGACATTAAATCAAAGACAAACGACCATATCCACAGCTTGATGACTGGAGAACAATATTCCCAGTCAGAGGGAAACCATTCCCAGTAGGAGGGATGCTACATGGGAGAAACTGCACGGATGCAGGTCACTGATGAACAATCACTCACTCACCTATCATAGAGGGGCAATTGCTTAGTAAAAAACTGCACATTGGAATGGGTCAGTTCACATCAGTATACAAAAAAAACACAGCACGATACAGGGGAGATTGGTCCGATGCAGAAATACTGATAAACAACAACTCACACGCCAACTATCTATGAGGTGGATGATTGATAGTATTATATAGTTACCTTGTATAGGGACCAGTCATATGGTTACATGAGGTGCACCATGCTGGCTTACAACCAATGGATGACGTCCTACTATTCTATTGAGCGGATTGTAAGGGGCGTTATCACTTGTAACCATATAACTGGCCCCTATACAAGCCTTATCCATGTGCAATTGCAATACTGGCAATTACACCCCTCATGGATAGTCGGCATATGAGGGGTTGTTTATCAGTATTTTTGCACCTGAGCAATCTCCCCTGTATGGTACTGCAGCTTTTCTGCAAACTTGTATGAACAGGTTCTTATCCAATGTGCAGTTTTTTATTATCAATTCTAGATAATTTCCACCACACAGGATAACATGAGGAGCGCATAGAAGGAATATTGAAGTCCCATCAACTTATAGAAGATAAAATCCACAGTACTCTAAAGACAGTAGGTTCGCGTAGCTGGTTAACAAGGGGGAATTTCATTCATTATTAAAAATAACAAGACAAATTGCTTCACCATGCACCTCCTCCCACAGAAAAAGAGTGTATCTTCAAAACTTTTTTCAGCGTGCTTCGGACTTTTCTTCTGCAGTATTTTTCTAGGCAGTTGACCCCCTCGTGGATGGGTGTGTGAGCAACATCCTATAGGTGTAGGTCCCACATCTGGGAATTAATTTGAGAATGTGACAACCAAAAGTCTTTGTACAGTAAATTGCTCCTGCACAGCACTCTTCCTTCATTTCATTAGAATTCCTGAATACAGCCAAGAAACCCTTGGTTGTACTCAAACATCCTGTAGAACAGAATAGAGAGTACTGCCCAAGTACAGAGACTGTCAAGGGCCCATTGACAAGACAGGGACCCGCACCTATCTGACTGCAAGTTGACATATCCTAATGGTATAATATATGGAAACACCCCTTTAACAGCAGCACGTCTCGATACTATATAAAGCAGATTTTTTCCTACTACATTGCTCAGAGATTAAATAAATCAGAAAATCCTATGAAATCATTAATGAAATCAGGATATGATCAGTGGAAGGTAATACACTAACCTCAGCCTTTATACAGGAACTGTCTGATTACTTGCTATAAAATCTGTGTTAGACTGGGGTGTCTGGGCCCACCAGAGGAGTTAATGCTTGAGGTCACCCTACATCTACTGTACATGATTGTCCATTCCTCTTGATGTCTGCTCTTGATGTGAGTGGGTTTCATGGCCATGGATATAAGCGTGAATGGGTTCCGTGGCCATGGAGGTATGCGTGAGTGGGTTTTCGTGGCCGTGGATATGAGTGTGAGTGGGCTTCGTGGCCACGGATATAAGTGTGAGTGGGTTTCATGGCCATGGAGGTAAGCGTGAGTGGGTTTCGTGGCCACGGATATAAGCATGCCTTGGTTTCATGGCCATGGATATGAGCGTGAGTGGGTTTAATGGCCATGGATATAAGCATGCATTGGTTTCATGGCCATGGATATAAGCGTGAGTGGGATTAATGGCCATGGAGTTAAGCGTGTGTGAGATTCATGGCCTTGGATATGTGTGTGAGTGGGTTTCATGGCCATGGATATAATCCCAAGTGGGTTTCATGGCCAGGGGATATATGTTTTGGGTTTAAATGGCCATTTTTTTGTTTCCCCGGGGAACAATCTAGACAGGCCCACTCTTCGCTTTAGCTCACTCTACCTTCTTGGGCAGTTCCCAATTCTGTTTTTCCCTTTTCATCCCCTGGCTCCCCCACTCGGGCCTTTCCCCCTTAAAACCCTGCCTCTGCAGCTTTCTTCTCATTCTTCTTTGAGTACTCTAGGTCCTGATTAAAGGGGAAACACCCCTCCCTTTTGGTCCACTGCTGGCTTTGTAAACCAAGGGATCCCCCCTTTAACTGGAAAAAACTAGCAACTCACTACTAAACTTTGAACAGACTGAACACAAGTGCTGAACTCCACCAGCATATGGCAAACACTCCTTGTGTGCTTACAGCCCTTCCCTACGTGCTCAAACTGATTGGCTGCAGACCCAGCCATGATTTCCTATTTTAAAAGGGTCCCTTTTGCCCTAAAAAAAATTTCCCGAGTAAAATAAACCCCTTCAAATGCCTTTAAACTACACTAAAAACAATATACAAATAAACAAAATTTTCATACACAATAAAACATATAAACAAATAAAACCCCTATACAACATATACATACACCACCGGCCACTTTTTTGGGTTTACACTTGCCAACTGCTCTTTAAACCCATTTAAATTTCCCCTAATCACCAATCACATGGGGGAAACCTCATTGCTTTAGGAATGAAACAGGGGCCCCCCCCCCCCCCCCCCCCCCCCCCCCCCCCCCCCCCAAGACAATCTCCTGCAGTTCAAACCGAGCATCAGAAATTGGGGAAGAAAGGGGTGATTTATGCCTTTAAACCTTGGCATTTTTTTGGTTGGGCCAGAAGGGCGGTCGAGTATTTCAGAAACTGGCGATCCCTTTTGGTTTTTTCCACCCCAAAACCATCCCCCTAGGGTTAAACAGAAAGGGTCCAAAAAAGAAAAAAAAAATCCATTTGAGCGGTAGCCCCTGTGGGGGGAAATCCCCTTGTTGATCCCAAAGGGGTTAAAAGGGAAATGGGCAGATTTGGTTCAGCTGATAGAAAGGAAAACAGGACTCAAATAGCCACCCTTTCCAACCAAGGAAAGGCAGAAGAGCATCTCTGAACGCACAGAAAGGGGCGAATTTTTAGGCAGAGGGGCTACAGCACAGAAGACCCCCACCGGGGTCCCCACTCCTTTCAGCAAGAACAGGAAACTGGGGCCTCCAATTTCCCCAAGCTCTTTCAAAATTTTGGGGACAAAAGAAGTTTGGGAAAAAAACGTTGCCTGGTTTTGTTTAGACGATTTCTGCTGCGACATTCGGATGGTAGGGTCAGAAAATTTTGGGGTCAACAACATTAAAGCAAGGATCCCTCCTGCCTTTAAACAACGGTTCAGGCTGGTGGTGGTGGGTCATTTGGGGTGGGGAATATTTTTCTTGGCACTCTTTGGGGCCCCCTTTGGGACCCAAATTTAGCAAAACCCTTTTTCAAAAACCCCTTGTTTTAATCTATGGCCCGAAGAAAATTAGGCAGTTCTGAAGGGAAAAAGGGGGCCAACCCGTTACAAACATGGGGGTACCTAATAAAAATTTTGGGCCCGGGGAGTTTTATATACCCCTTTTTAATACCTCCATACACTCCTGTTGGTGGGGGGAGGGGTCCCACCATATACATTCATACACAGCTCCAAATCCCTTGCTTTAATTGACAAAACAATGGCCTTATATGATAAAAGTCTTATAGAAACCAAAGAGAAAGCTCACTTTAAAAGCTAGCAATGTTCACTCCCAAGTTATGTGAGGAGAAGCCGGGGCTTCCAAGGCTTGGGACGTATAAAATATCTTCTGAATGTAAAGATTATACCATTCTGTGTCTAGATATAAAGGAATTAGGGGAACATTCACTTTTTTCTCTACTATAATCTTTTACCTGTAAACTTTGCTGTTCCAAGTCCAACATTCGAGGAATCCACTGTAAAACAAGAAGAGAGGTGTTCGTACCAGAATATAATTGTAATTAAAATAAAAAAAAAATAACTATTTCCCGTTTCCTCACTTGAAGATTCATCCTGAAATGTTCTGGGAATTTTACAACTTAAAGGGGTTTTCTCAATACACTCATTAGTTTTTAACATGTAGCGAAAGGTAAATGTAGACTATGACCAAATACATGGCTGTGTTGATTTTGCCTTGTTCAGGAGATGAAGAAGATTTTAACTATTACTGGTTTATCAAGTTACTGACCACCTCTCCCTGCTCTCTCTTATCTCTCATTGCTCTTAGCTGCCATCAGTCAGTCCAACCATTGTGAGACACCCTCTGCTGAGCCTCTAGCACCAAAGCTTTGTTTACCTAAGTTAATCAAAAGTTGTAAGCCTTAGACCTCTGTAGCCTTGTGTACTGCATTTTGCAAAGGTCCAGCAGTCCTGTCAATCTAATGGAAACAGCTAGGAAGTGTGAGTCTGTAGCTGACTGTGGCTCTGTGAAACTGCATGGTGAGAAAACCCCTTTAAGAACTGACTCTGAATCAATACGGTGATACATATTATCTTAAAGTGCCAGAATATCATGTCTTACCTCCCATCAGGTCATCCTGGAGCTCCTCCCGGACTTTCTTCTCACCTATGTCCTCTAGGACAGCCAGGGTCACCTCAGCCCCATAGGCATATCTGTAGTATTCATGGATCAGACCTGCAACTTGTTCCAGATCTTTCCCCCTGAGCTCATCTATTGGAAATTTCTATATTCTTTTTCAACTTCCCAGGCACTCAATAACACTATGAAATCTCTGGAAACTTTCCCTTCTCCATCTTCTTCAGACCCTCACCAGGGCATCCAGTAATGTCAGTGCCATCCTGATATCATAGGGGGTCGGCCACTTTATGCTGTCAGCTGAGATATTACTTCATTCCTTTTTCTGAGAAGGAAGTAGAGCTTCTGAAAAAGACAAGATAAAAAGGTCACATTAGGAAAAAGATGAACCTGGTCTGTAGATGACCTCTGTGTGCAAGATACCAGGTTATATAGGGATTGGATGCCCGCCCTTTCTCGTTGGTCCCACTGTTTTTAAACCCGTAGATATAGTCAAAAGGTAGGTAATGGGAACGCTACCTCTGGTCACCCTTGGTTATTGGTTGTGGGGGTGTAGGTAATGTCTCCTCCTCTAATTTAATAAAGGGCCGACCCATTACCTTCCTTAGAATGCCTAGTAATCTGGCTGCATCATGTTAGTGTAGAACTAGAAAATATTCCCATATATGTCTCATACTAATAAAAGGGCCCCTTGGCGGGATCCCCATTTATGTCCTCCAAACATGGACGGAATATCAGATAGTCTTTATTGTCTAGGGAGCGGTCTTATCATAAATGCTATAAGTCATAATCAATCTTCTCAAACTAGACTGCTATTTTATGCAGGGCTATTTCCTTAGGGTTTGGGTCGGAAGGGTTGACCACCCATGGTCTAGGAGTGGTGAAGGGAGGGGAAACCATAGGTGGTTGCAACCCCAAAACCACCTCATAAAACTAGCTCTGTTGCTTAAACCGTAATATGTTCAATAACCAGAAAGCCCCTTGACATGTGACTGTGATGTTACCACACGTACTATTGCTCCAACCACACAACAGAGGAGAAAGTGGAACCAGAAGTGTTTTACATGTGAGAAAGGGGGTTGGGATGGGAGGTCTAAAGCAATGTTATACACACACAGTCCCTTTGCTGGTACTTGTAGTTCCCTAGCAGCTGTCTCAGTTAGCTGCTATGGAACCACAAGTCCGAGCTTGCCACATATGCTATCCTTCAAGATAAGAAACTGTGCGTGCCATAGAATGTGCCTATAGATACGTATAAACCCTATGGTCTGTGACGTCATACTAAAAAATAAAGGGTATATAACAGCTACAGTGCTTTATTTTAAAGAATATCTAGTATAGAATGCTGGAACTTTTAGTTCTATAGCAGCTGCCTCAGACAACTGCTATGGAACTATATGTACAAGCAAGAAGATTCAGCAGCCATAGGGCATGTACTCGACACTGGCTGGATGTAGATTTTAATTTTTTTTACCCACACATAGATGAAATTCAAGCATTAGTCTGGTTAGTATAATAGTATGGGTGCAATGACAATGTTGTAAGACCAAATATAGGTGTGACGTTTCGACCTGGGTTCTTCTGGTCACAACCAGGCTCTCCTAGGCAATATCCCATGCTATACTCTGCAGCCTCTTGCACCACCAGACTCTCTTCCTATGGATGTGACCGGAATAAGGCCAACCCAGGCTGAAACGTTGAACATATCAAAATGTTTTGGCTTAAAAATATTTACTCGTTCCAACTTATACATAAATTTATCTTAAGAACAAATCTACAGAACCTATCTTGATGGTAACATAGGGCTGCCTGTATTTTTAAAAGAAAAAAAATTACAGAACAATAACATTGCGAAAACAAAGCGAAAACAAGTAAATAAAGAGAACAAAAAAGTCCTATAGAGTTAAAAACCCAGTGTGAAAAGAAAAAAAATTTGCCGTCGGAAGGGGAAAATACTCATCGGAACTGGGTTTGTTAGCTATTGATAGGGGAGGAATTACCGGGGTAGCAGACATAGCAGCTGCCACAGGGCCTGCGACCTTAGGGGGGCCAGTGGCAGATGCTACCATGGCAGCTTGAGAGTTATCTGCTCTCACCAAAGAGACTAATTACTACTGTTAACTTTGGCTCTGAAGGCTTCCTACCTGGAACAGGGAATTTTTATCTAAGTAAAAAAAACATTTTGAATACGGGGAAAAATGCTAATAAAAACCCCACCTGACCACAAACAGATACAGGGAATGAAAGCTGTTTTGTAAACATGAGGCGAAAAACCCCTTTTAAAGCCATACAGATTAGGAAAGAACTATACTCAATAGAAAAATCATTCTAACTGGTCTAGTAAAGTTAAGAAAATAGGGCAAGCACATATAATAAAGTATGGTAATTTTGAAATAGGACAAGTCACATATAAACAGTATATAATGTTTAGTAAGGACAATCTACATATAATACAGTAAAAGTAATGTTTAAGATATAGGACAACTACATATAACACAGATTAATGTTTTAAAAGATAGGCAATGCACATATAAACAGTATGTAATTTATGATAAGGGCAAAAACTACAATAACACATATAGTAATGTTAAGATATGGACAAACACATATAATACATATATAATTTATAGATTAGGACAAGACATATAAAACAGTAAGTAATGTTTTAGACATAGACAAGCTACAATAATACAAATAAGTAATGTTTTTAGACATAGGACAATGTACATAAAACCTATAGTAATGTTATAGATATAGGGCAAGTCACATATAATACAGTTATTTAAAATTATAGAATAGGACAACTACATAAAATCAAAGTAATGTTTAAAAAATATAGGACAACTACATTAAAACTTTTTAAAAGTTTAGAAAAGGACAAGTCCAAATTAAACATAAATAATTTAAATATAGACAATCTACATATAATACAGAATAGTAATGTTTTAGATATAGGAAAAAGTGCACATTAAACAGTATAGAAAATGTTTTTAGTAAGGGGCAATTTCACGATAATAAAGTATAGTAATGTTAAGATATAGGACAAACTACTATAATACAGTATGAAAGTTAAGGAAAATGACAACACAATAAACAGTTATAAATTTATAAAATTAAAAACAAGCTACATATAATACAGAAAATAATGTTAAGGAATAGGACAATGCACAAAAAACCATATATAAGTTTAGATATGGACAATGCACAAAAACAGATATTAATGTTTTTAGGATAAAAGGAAAAATCTACATAAATCAGAATATAAAGTTATAGGAAAAGGACAATCTAAAATAACACAGTTAGTAAGTTAAGATATAGGGCAATGCACATTTAAAAAAAGTATTTAATGTTAAAGGTATAGGACAACACATAAATACGTATAGTAATGTTTTTATAGGAACATCTACATATAAACATATAGTAAAAGTTTAGATATAGGACAAGTGCACATAAAATACAGTATAGAATGTTATAGGAAAAAGGACAATCTACATAAAAATAAAAAGAATAGTAATGTTAAATATTTTAAAGGAAAACTACATATAACACAGTAATAATTTTTTATAATATAGGACAAGCTACATATAATACAGTTAAAAAATGTTAAGGGAAGGACAAACTACATAAACCAGTATAGTAAGTTATAGGATAAGACAATCACATAAAACAGAATAGTAAAGTTATAGACAAGGAAAAGTGTACATATAAACGAATAGTAAGTTATAGGTATAGGACAAGTGTCATATAATACAGTAATAATTTATAATAAGACAAATTACAAAAATACATATAGAATGTTTTTAAAACTGGACAAGTGTCTATAATACAGAATATAATGTTTTAAAGGTATAGGACAATGACTATAAAACAGAAAATAATGTTATGGGAAAGACAACTACATATAATACAGTATAGTAAGTTAAGATATAGGACAAGTTACATATAATACATTAAAAATGTTAAAAGGTATAGGACAAGTGACATATAATACAAATAGTAAAGGGTTTTTTTTTGTTAGGACAATCAAAAATAAACAGTATAGAAAATTTTTAGATATAGGGCAATCTGCAAAAATACAGTATATATGTTATAATAAGGACAACTACATATAATACAGTATAGTAATGTTATAGATATAGGACAAGCTACATATAATACAGTATAGTAATGTTATAGATATAGGACAAGCTACATATAACACAGTATAGTAATGTTATAGATATAGGACAAGTGCACATATAATACAGTATAGTAATGTTATAGATATAGGACAAGCTACATATAATACAGTATAATAAATCTGATAGAAATGCACAGAGGTCACTGATAGGAGACAGGACATTACTGATGGTTCTTCATTCATTGTAACCGTTTGTAGCAAGAATTATAGAAAGACAGAAATATTGTCGCATTTCCTGACACATCCTCTGCCCTGTGACCTCGCACTTCCTGCATCTTTCACTTGTTCCTTGTTCAGCATTTTCTATGATTAGGTTTCTGGGTTGGTTTCTGCAGTGACCCCCGACCACAGTTTTCGTATCTGACCCCAGAGTGTGAGAGTCCCAGAACTTCTCTGCCTTTACCTGATGTCCGGTAGGCGCTGCCTCTGCTCTGGGCTCCTTCTCCTCTTATCAGATCCTGTTTTTCCGCCTTATTTCTGCAGAAGGAAGGAAATACCAAGAAGAAGAAAATGAAAGTAACTGAAAGAAAAAACAGAAACGTGGCCATACTCACTGCTAGAAAAGCTGAGATGAGACTGAACACAGCACAGAGGCAGCACCAGCCCCCATGCTATTAAAGGAA
The DNA here is from genome assembly GCA_025379985.1 of Phyllomedusa bahiana. NCBI lineage: Eukaryota > Metazoa > Chordata > Amphibia > Anura > Hylidae > Phyllomedusa > Phyllomedusa bahiana. The sequence continues at coordinate 8,394 of JAODAL010062050.1, read as the reverse complement.
TATACCCAGGTGCAGTTAATTGGTGGTAGTCCATACATCTCTCCACTAGGTGGACAGAAAGCTGCACCTTAAATTGACATCTATTCACATAGCATGCAAAAAAGCAAAAAGCCACAGTACCATAGTGGGAGACTATACAGACGCAAAAATACCCGTAGGACAGCCGCTCGCACACCCTTCATGCATGAGGGGGGAGGTTGCTGGTATTCTACTTGCATCCAGTCCCCAGTACTGTTGGGCAAAAAAACTATTTTCACATACTGGAAAAACATCAAATATGAGGTATTGGTTAATATAATGGCCACTATATGTAAGCCTGCAAGCCAACTTCACGGCTCCTCATCTAATGCAGGTCCCTACACTCCCTTAAAATCAAAATACACACAAAAAAAGGGGAATTAACTACTCAAAGAAAAAACAGAAACATGGCCATACTCACAGCTAAGAAGCTGAGATGAGACTGAACACAGCATTTTTGTGTCTGTATAGTTGAATACCAAGTAGGTAGAATACCAGCAACCTCCCCCCTCATGCATGGAGGGTGTGCGAGCGGCTGTCTTACGAGTATTTTTGCGTCTGTATAGTCTCCCACTATGGTACTGTGGCTTTTTGCTTTTTTGCATGCTATGTGAATAGATGTCAATTTAAGGTGCAGCTTTCTGTCCACCTAGTGGAGAGATGTATGGACTACCACCAATTAACTGCACCTGGGTATTTTTCCTTTAATAGCATGGGGGCTGGTGCTGCCTCTGTTCTGTGTTCAATCTCATCTCAGCTTTTCTAGCAGTGAGTATGGCCATGTTTCTGTTTTTTCTTTGAGTAATTAATTTCCCTTTTTTTGTGTGTATTTTGAAAGTAACTGAAATCACGTTCATAACATTGCATGTACTATAAAGAGGAGAAACCTGAGAAGAGACTCCGGGACAAGTCACTGACCGGGGACAGACCCTGAGAGCAGACTCCAGGACAAAATACTGACTGTGGACAGACCCTGAGAGGAGACTCCAGGACAAGTCACCGACCAGGGACAGACCCTGAGAGGAGAGTCCAGGACAAGTCACTGACCGGGGACAGACCCTGAGAGGAGACTCCAGGACAAGTCACTGACCAGGGACAGACCCTGAGAGGAGACTCCAGGACAAAATACTGACTGTGGACAGACCCTGAGAGGAGGCTCCAGGACAAATCACTGACTGGGGAGAGACCATGAGAGGAGACTCCAGGACAAGTCACTGACCAGGGACAGACCCTGAGAGGAGACTCCAGGACAACTCACTGACCGGGGACAGACCCTGACAGGAGACTCCAGGACAACTCACTGACCAGGGACAGACCCTGAGAGGAGACTCCAGGACAAATCACTGACCGGGGACAGACCCTGAGAGGAGACTCCAGGACAAGTCACTGACCGGGGACAGACCCTGACAGCAGACTCCAGGACAAGTCACTGACCGGGGACAGAACCTGAGAGGAGACTCCAGGACAAGTCACTGACCGGGGACAGACCCTGAGAGGAGGCTCCAGGACAAATCACTGACTGGGGAGAGACCATGAGAGGAGACTCCAGGACAAGTCACTGACCAGGGACAGACCCTGAGAGTAGACTCCAGGACAAGTCACTGACCAGGGATAGACCCTGATAGGAGACTACAAGACAAGTCACTGACCGGGGACAGATCCTGAGAGGAGACTCCAGGACAAGTCACTGACCGGGGACAGACCCTGAGAGGAGTCTCCAGGACAAATCACTGACCGGGGACAGACCCTAACAGGAGACTCCAGGACAAGTCAGTGACCGGGGACAGATCCTGAGAGGAGACTCCAGGACAACTCACTGACCGGGGACAGACCCTGAGAGGAGACGTCTCCAGGACAAGTCCCTGACTGGGGACAGACCCTGAGTGTAGACAAGGAGAAGTCTCTGACCGGGGACAGACCCTGAGAGGAGACTCCAGGACAAATCACTGACCGGGGACAGACCCTGAGAGGAGACTCCAGAACAAGTCACTGACCGGGGACATACCCTGAGAGGAGACTCCAGGACAAGTAACTGACCGGGTACACAACCCTGAGAGGAGACTCCAGGACAAGTCACTGACCGGGACAGAACCTGAGAGGAGACTCCAGGACAAGTCACTGACCGGGGACAGACCCTGAGAGGAGACTCCAGGACAAGTCACTGACCGGGGACAGACCCTGAGAGGAGACTCCAGGACAAGTCACTGACCGGGGACAGACCCTGAGAGGAGACTCCAGGACAAGTCACTGACCGGGGACAGACCCTGAGAGGAGACTCCAGGACAAGTCACTGACCGGGGACAGACCCTGAGAGGAGACAAGGACAAGTCACTGACCGGAGACAGACCCTGAGAGGAGACTCCAGGACATGTCACTGACCGGGGACAGACCCTGAGAGCAGACTCAAGGACAAGTCACTGACCGGGGACAGACCCTGAGAGGACAAATTCACCCCCAACTCTGACGCACAGTCACCAAGGGAGTATCCAGGGCCTGGTGCCAGGATATGGCTGAGGGAGAGCTCCAATGTTATGGGGTACAGACATCCAAAGCCCCCAGAGTGCCCGCTAGTCGAGAGGAGAGATACCAGGAGGTGTAAACAAAAGGCTGCATGATCTCCTTGATCTCCTGGGGGGTGTAAAAGTTACCTATGAACTCCTGCCATTTCTTGAAAAATTTAGAGCATTGGGTTTCCTTAGTCCTGATGATGTCGGTTCTGTCCATTTCGAGATGATGTTTTACCACCTGGATCACTTCCTGCAATGTAGGGACAGTTGGTTCCAACCATTTGGCCAGGAGGCTTCTTTTCGCCGCTAATAAAAATATGTGCAGAATTGGGTGGTTCCTAAAATGTTGTGGTAAATTATGGAACAGGAGCTGTGTTGGCTCTAAAGTTAAATGACACCGAAACTTAAGATTCAGAGTTTGTATGACTGTCTCCCAGAACTTCATGGTTTCCACACAGGTCCATATACTATGGACAAAATCCGTGCGGGGGGTGCCACACTTAGGACAGGACGTCAAACGGTCTGGACAATCTGGATGGGGGGGAATATTAAAGCCGTAAATTGCGGAATGGGCAATTCTCAAGAGTGTGTCTCTCCACTTCTCATTTACTATATATTTATTCTTATGAATTTTAGGTAAGCCGTATAAAATGGGCAATATTGGATGTTCAATTAACATAAATTCCAACTGTCTCTGGCTCAGGACCCCCAAGGAAACTCCTTCCTCTAGTAAGTGTTTAACCTTCAATTGAAAGCTAGCAGTAGGATCTTTATCCAATTTAAGATAGGTAGAAGAATCCTGTAACTTATTCATCATGGAGACATCATAATCCTCTCTATTCATGACAACTACTGTTCCCCCCTTGTCAGCCATTTTTACTACAATTTCTTTGTTATTCTGTAAACTATGCAGTGCTTTCCGCTGCAAGGAATCAAGATTGAGATGGCTTGACACAGAGGGAACAGAGTTAGCAATATTTCTGAGATCACGTTCAATCAAGAGTTGGAAACGATCCATGGCAGTAGTCCTTGAATTTATAGGGTAGAACTCCTTGCTAACAACATTTATTTCCTTGACATGAGATGTGTCAATTTTATCCATTATGCCGGAGTCCTGAGCCAAATCCTCAAGATGTAGTAAGGACAACTGTTCTCTAAATGTGAGATTACTATATCTGTTCTCCAGCGCAAGTTTCCTTGTTTCTTCCTGATTGCTTTCTGTGCCACTCCAAAAATGTCGACGTAGGGTGAGTAGCCGAACAAAACGATTAATATCCTTCAAGGTAGAGAAAAGATCGAAGTTTTCTTCTAAACCGAAATTAAGCCCCAAGGTGAGTAGTTTCTCTTGTTCTGGAGTGAGCTCATAAGATGACAAATTGAGGACATTGATGGTAATATCAGAATTAGTGGTTATTTGTTTATCCTGGTTTTCCTTTTCTCTTTGTCTTTGTTTTTTGTATCGTCTTCCACCTCTCCTAGTACGTTTTTTGCAGATTTCAATCTATTGGAATTCTTAGGCTGCTTGTAGTAGGAAAGATTTTGAGGGGCACTACTGGTAGATGCCAAGGACTCATCTGACTCATGTTCTTCTTCATCATCTTCATGAGAAATAGAGTCGAGAGAACTGAAGCTCACCCTCTTCCTATTTTTTCGCCAGCTATTTTTCCTCCATCTGGATTTCAATATGGAGTGTGGAGCCTTGTTGTCAGAAACTCTCCTGCCCCATTCATAGACTTGATCTTTTTCGTAATCATTAATGTCACGGTCAAATTTATGCTTCTTGCTTGCCAAAATTGCTTCCTCCATTTTAGCAATATTGTCACAGACATGTTGTAAGTCCTGGTCAAACGTGGACACCTCTTTAAAGCCTTGGATCTCTAGCTCAATTTTTTTCATATCCTTTGAAATTTCTTCCAACTTAGTGTCTTCACATTGTGTAATGAGCTCCATTAATTGTATAGAACAAGTGCTCAATATCTGATTCCACTTGTGGACAAAATCCTCAGAGTAAATGGTAGTAGGTATCTTTTTCATTCTAAGTCCCCTGGGTATCATGTTGTGTTTCAAATAATTGCACAGGGTAGTAACATCCCACCAGATACGTCATTCTTGCACCAATAATTTTTCATAAGATTTTAGTACATTGCAAAAATCTACACCCCTCTGATCAGTGGCATTTCTTTTCTGAAAAACCGCTGCAGCTTTTTCATCTCTGCCTTTAGCATAGGCCATGATGCATGCGGTAAAAGCAACACGTTTGTAGATAAATATGTCGCTGCGATACGATTATAATATATATTCCGAATGCATTAATAGCAATAGTGGCATAAGGGAGCAAGCCAATAACATGAGAACGTACAGTCAAAAGAAGAGAAAAGGCAGCTCACCTCTGTATTGGCAGTCCGATAGACTTGGCAATTCTGTGCTCTAATCCGCGGTCATGACAAGCAACAAAGTCGTAATCCAAGAAGGCAAAAAGTGGATTGGCACCAGAAGAAGTATGTATAAAATCCAGAGCAAATTTATTGGAAATACATATAAAAGCCACAAAAAAAGCCACAAACAACAACGTGTGCAAAAAAGAAAAGTTTTTTCCTTTGCCTCCTCTGACAGAGGACTCTGCCAGTAACCTTTGGTTAAGTCCAGGGTGGTAATGTACCTGGCTGGCCCTACTCTTTCATTTAATTCATCCACTTGGGGCATCAGGTAGGAATCCCAATTAGAGACTTCATTCAGGTGGCGGAAGTCATTGCAGAACACCAGGTCCCATTCGGCTTAGGTACTAACACAATAGGGCTAGACCACCCGCTTTTAGACTCTTCAATTACTCCTAGGGCTAACATGCACCTTACCTCCTCATAGAACGCCTGTCTACGAGCCTCTGGAATTCTGTATGGTTTTAGATGTATCTTCACCCCAGGGTTACTAACTATTTCATGCTGGACGACATCTGTAGTGTGTGGACGGTCGGCGAAGATGTCCCTATTCTGCTGGAGAAGCTCCCAAGTTTCCTGTTTCCGGGGTTTGGAGAGGGTGTCTCCTATGGTCACCTTCTCAATCTCCGAGTGGGTGTCTACTGGGGCGGTCAGAGCTACTACCAGGGATTCCCTTTCATGCCAGGGTTTAATCACATTTATGTGGTAGAGTTGGATCGGTTTTCTTCTCTCCAGCTGATGTACAGTATTTTATAATTGACCTCCCCGACCTTCTCCACCACTTCATACAGACCTTGCCATTTAGCGAGGAATTTGCTCTCAACTGTGGGAACAAGTACCAGAACCCGGTCACCAGGATTCAACTGCCTAACCCTCGCTGCCTTATTGTAGACCCGACCCTGGGATTCTTGGGCCCTTTGCATGTGTTCCCTCACAATGGGCATAACACTGCTAATGTATCCTGCATTTGGGTTACATGTTCTATAACACTTTTGTATGGGCTGGCCTCACTCTCCCATGTTTCCTTGGCAATATCCAGTAACCCTCTGGGGTGTCTCCCATAAAGCAACTGGAACGGGGAGAAGCCTGTAGAGGAATATTATCAGATTATCACATATAAATATATTTGAGGAAAAAAAACAATCATGTCTCATTTTTATACATGAAAAAACTTTGAGATTCTTGGTTCACATATTTTTGATCAAAAAATGCTTAAGCCGCCCATGAACTTACAACGTGATCTCAGGTCGGGCGGTCCTAAGCTATCTCATTTTTATCTCACCACTAGATGGCAGCCTCTTCTCATTATATCCATATCACTAAATTCACTTAAAGGGGTTGTCTCACTACATTGATTCCTCTCACCTCAGCCCTGTTTTCTTCATTTCATTTTGAATTCAGGGGCGTGTTTACTGGCTTCTACTAGGCTGCAGTAGAAGCCAGGTCTGTAGCTATAACAACCAGTGCTGGCAGCCTATCAGGAGAGATCAAACAGGTCTGTAGCTATAGTGACCAGTGCTGGCAGCCTATCAGGAGAGATAGGACAGGTCTGTAGCTATAGCGACCAGTGCTGGCAGCCTATCAGGAGAGATCAAACAGGTCTGTAGCTATAGCGACCAGCGCTGGCAGCCTATCAGGAGAGATAGGACAGGTCTGCAGCTATAGTGACCAGTGCTGGCAGCCTATCAGGAGACATCAAACCGGTCTGCAGCTATAGTGACCTGAGGAGCTGATGCAGCCCATACAAGAGGGGATATCTAGGAGTAGGTAGGACACTGTTAATGGACACATATTGCTGAGTGATATGTTGTTGCAAGATCTTTAACATAAAAAGCAGCGATCCCTGTAGTGAGACAACCCCTTTAACCCATTATAAAGGTGTTTCTAAAATGCACTTATCTCATAATATACATTCAGGGCTGTTCCTAGGCTAAATTCTACTCAGGGCGAAGGGAAAAATCCCCCCCACCCCCACCCAATCAACATGTCGCACCGCACTTTGACACATTGCGTGGTGATGGCTGTGAGAGACACACTGAGTAAGGGCCGATTCTTCACCTGAAACACGTATGCGCCTCTCAGTGTGTCTCTCACCACACTTTATGCTGCACAGATTTTGATGTGTCTGTTTTTTACTGTTTTGCAAATAAATTTTACAATTTTATATTTGAATATTCTTTACCTGCTTGATCTACATTTTTCTGTTCCTTGCGGTACCTTTTTTGCTTGGATGGACTTCCGTGCCGGTACATGTGGGTGGAGCTGGTGAAACTTTTTTTGCTGTAGATTAGACTGACTGCATCCAGTCTGGAAAGCAAATGGCTGAAAACCAGCAAGAAATAGCTTTTCAATAAGGGTCCAGGTACTGATGAATCAGCAGTGATAAAACAGTACTAGCACTGCCCCTTACTGTAGTTACTGATCGCTACTGTAGTGGCACTAAACACACAGTAATCACTATAAAAACCCAAAATTTAAAAAATATATATATTTTCTGTGGCACTGGCTGTGGAGTGAGGGGCAGGAGCAGGCAGGCAGCTACTGTGAGAGATCTCAAGCTGGCCATGCTGAAGACTGCACACACTTATCATCTCTATAGTGTAGTGTGCCCGGACAGCCAGAGACCCCTGACACTAACTGTCAGGGTGAGTGAGGGGTCTCTGGGGGCCATGCAGACTGCACACACATATGGAGATGAAGCCTGCACAGCAGGAGTCAGGACACCATCACTTCAATTCCTTTATAATGCACTGTGATGTCACATTACACTATTCTCACTTCTGCTCTACAGTATAGCAGCCAAGTGGCCCGAGCATGTAGGGGGCGGCAGGAGGAACACTGACCATCCACAGAAGACAAGACGGCACAAGAGAGCTGGGAGGGGCGGACTGTGGGAGAGAGAAGGGGGCTGCAATGGAGCAGGAGCACTAAGGCACCGAGAACAATTCTCCTGTGTTCTGATTGCAGAAGTAGTTACATGGTTACTGTGAAGCTGCTTGGCTGTGCACAGTGAAAATCTTCCGGCCCCTTATTCTGAGTGAGAGAGTCGAGCACCGCCCCCCCCCTGGTGGGCGGTGCCCCGGGCCACTGCCCGTCTCGCCCTCCCCTAGGAACGGCCCTGTATACATTATACACAAAAGCACATTCATTATATTATATTAATCACTTATAATTTCCACCGCCTATTTAAGACTCCAAGAGGATAATGTTTGCATCTTATAGATCCAAAACATTTCTTTTTTGCTAAGTGCATCCAATCTATTTGGGACCTCGGGGGGTATAAAATCTATTGGTGTTACCTTAATATTATTATCACTGGCCCCAGGCTTTTCATTAAAATGACGTGAAACACTATGGAAAATACATCTTTTCCTAATGTTATAGCTAGGATTTGAAATCATAGGGCAGATGAGAAGAGTTAGAAAAAACGACCC
>JAODAL010062049.1:0-19964 GCA_025379985.1 Phyllomedusa bahiana | reverse complement strand
CCGGGCCCTCTTTAGTGGTTAGGTAGAGTCGGGGCCCCCTTTTTTTGCGTTGGTGGAGTCAGGGCCCTGTAGAAAAAAGTAGCTAGGGCCCCTTGGTTGGTAGAGGACCCCTTCGTTTTAGGTAGCCAGGGCCCCCTTTAGAGATAGGTGCGTCAGAGCCCCTTCGGTTAGGTAGTCGGGCCCCCCTTCAGCGTTAGGTAGCGGGCCCCCCCTTTTTGGTAGGTGCTCGGGGCCCCCCTTTAGAATAGGTTCCCGGGGCCCCCCTTTAGACATAGGTGCCGACCCCCTTTAGACATAGGTGTAGGGCCCCCTTTAGCATGGTTCCCCAGGGCCCCTTTAGAATAGGTAGCCAGGGCCCCTTTGAATAGGTAGCGGGGCCCCATTAGACATAGGTAGCGGGCATTACGGCGCGGTGAAGTGACGTCCCCGCCCCGCCTAGTACTGTGGGGCGGCGCCCGGCGGTTAAAAGGCTTAAAGCCTTCCCCTCCCGGGGAGATCGCGGAGCCCCAGGCTCCGGACACCGTGCGCCTCGGGAGTCGGGGACATTAGTCCCAACCCCGGACCGGTCTTGAGCGTGGGGACGGGACCCGGGCGTTCGGGAGGGTCCCGCGGCCGGGCAGGGGAGCGACGGCACTGCCTCCGGGGCCCGCAGGGCTCGGGCCCACACTGGGGCCAGTTGACCCTGGTCCGGGGCTGCGCCCCGGGCCCTGATGTTGGAGGAATGGGGGCTGCTTGCAGCGGCCCCTTATTCCCCGGGGCCCCCATCGGAGTCCGGCTGTCCCCCCTTTTGGGGGCCCCCCTGAGATAACACAGTCTCCTGGTGTCCCCCCCCATGGGCACGCATAGGGGTTTCCCTCTGCGAAAAGGGGAGAAGGTTGGAGGAATGGAAGTAGAAGCTAAAGCCAGCTCGCTTCTCGCCGAAGTGCCTCAGCCATGTCACTTTGAAACTGGTTGGTTTGTGACATTAAAGGGGTTGTCTATTAAGGTTTGCTGCTTTTTTGTTTAAAGTCTTGAAAAAAAAAGTCACTTTGAATTATGTGCCCTTTAAATAGTGTTTACCTTTTGAGATACTCCTTTGTATGGGTTGTATGCTTCTAGGTCGTATGCTAAAGATCTGTTTGATTCTCTGTGGCTCCCGCACTGGTTGTATAGTACGACCTGTTTAATTCATGATTTGTGCCACGCTGGTTGTTTGTTCAGACCTGGTTTTTGCAGCCTGTAGAACCCAGTAAAACCCCCCCTGAATTAAAAAATTGATAAGAGAAAACAAAATGGGGTAAGATGAATAAAATATAGTGAAAACCCCCCCTTTGGTCCCAAACCCCAGGGTGCATTTTTGGACATTTTCAACGGGCCCGTGCCCACCCCCCCTGATCTTTGGTGATTCAAAGGGGTGTCATGTAAAGTTTTGGGTCAATGGTTCATACATTTAGACAGGACTATGAAAATTGAATTTAGCTTCACAAAAGAACATATTTTAAAGGGTTTGTCCACTACAGGGATTGTGCTTTTAGGTTAAGTTTACAAAAACAAGTCCTTTGCGTATATGCCCATTAACATTGTCCCCTATTCCTGATACCCCTCTTGTAGGGGGCTGATAGCCCCTCGGTCGTATAGCTCAGACCTGTTCAATCTTGTGATGGTGCCCACGGGTTGCTTGATAGACCTGTTCATTCTCTCTGATAGGCTGCCAAATGGTTCTATAGCTACAGACCTTTTAATCTTCATTTTGGCTGCCAGCGCGGGTTTGATACATAGTTATAGTTACTTTTAGTAGGGTTTAAAAAAAAGAACGTGCCCATAAAGTTAACCAAGGGGGGGGGAAAAAGGGGGAAAGGGAGAGAGACAAGGACATTTGTCAGCCTCACCATGGTTTTTTCCCCTTGGACCACAAGGCATAAACCCCAAATTGCCCCCAGTGTAGACCATATCTCTGCCCCCAGAGCCTCCCCAGCCAGGATCCGAATTTTACATGGAAATCGTTTTAATATTCTTTATTTCCCAGGTGGTATCAAGCCTTTCTTAAAAACTCTCTACTTTCCCTCCCGGCCCGCCCCTCAGGTAGGCTATTCCACAGATTACGTTCTTAAGTGAGAAGTCTTCCCCTCTGGGTTTGAATCTTTTTTCTTAGTCAAAGGGGAATGTCCTCTTTTTTTTGGGGGGGTTCACTTAAAATAATTTTCCCATATTTTTTGTGGGACCATTTTTTATTTTTATAAATTTTCATGTCCCCCCAAAGCCGTTTTTCTCAAGATAAATAAGTTAAATTTGCAAACCTCTCCTAAACTAGATGCCCCCATTCCCTTAAAATTTTGGGTTTTGCTCGTCTTTGTCTCTCCAGCTCCATTACATTCTTCATAAATGGGGCCAGAAATGAACAGCAATTTAAGTGATTTGCACCAACTTGTCCCGGGGGGTTTAGTTTCCCCCTTTGTCCGCGAGTCCTCCCTCTTTTAATCACCCCAATATTTACTTGCTCTAGGGAGCTGTTTGACATTGGGTTGCTATTCTTTTTGTCTATGATCTACAAGAAACCCCAGATCTTTTTTCAACAAGCGATCCCCAAGTTTTTTTCCCTAGGACTATTTCTCCCCGATGCAAAACCTTACTTTTTCCACATTAAAACCCATTTCCCAATGGATCCCCAAAGCACTCAGTGTGCCAGGTCTGTTGCATTTTGGATTTCATAGTTGATACCCTGCATAGTTGGGGTCTTTCTGAAAAAAAGGGGGACGGTGCTATTGACCCCTTCTAATTACATTAATAAATACTTTAAATAAGAGAGGACCAATACTGACCCCTGCGGACCCACTCCGGGGGGCACTCAGGTAGGAGTTTTTTACCCCCACTTTTTGGGGTACGATCTAGCAGCCAGTTTTTGATCCAATTAACACTGTTATCTCTAAGCAATGGTTTTAGTTTCCCCAACAAACGTTTGGGGACAGTGTCAAATCCCTTTTGCAAATAAAAAAACAGAATACCCACAGCTCCCCCGTACCCAGTTTTACTAACCTCTCATAAAAGAAATCAGGGGGTCTGACAGTTGTCCTTAGTAAATCCATGTGGAAATCCTTAATTTGTGTTTTTCAACATACCCCCTTATTGCCTTATGAGCCCCTCAAACATTTTTTCCCAAAAACAGATTTTAAAAACTTCTGGTCTATAATTACCTGGGCAAGATTTGGCCCCTTTTTTGAAGGGGGAAATACATTTCCCTTGCGCCTTTCCCCGGGTTTCTTTCCCAGTCACCAGGGAACTTTAAAATTTCAGAAGGGGACAGAGATAACCGAGTGAGCTCTTTAGAATTTGGATAAAACATCGGGGCCCCTGGAGCCTTTTTCACATTCAGTTTATTTAATTTTTTACACTGAGTAAAATTAAATTTTAGCAGATGATGTTTTAAACATCTGGCCCCCTACTTTGCACTTGGCCCACCCCCATAATCCTATTTCATTGACAGTTATATGGCTGAAGAACCTTTTTAGTTCCTCTGCTTTCTTGGGCACCAGTGACCAGTCCCATAAGGTTTTTTTTGGGGTCTACTTGCTCTGACTTTGGTTTTTTGGAATTTAATTCTTAAAAAAATTTTTTTGGGGTTTGTCTTTCTGTCCCTTGGCCCCCTGCCTTTCATTTGAATTTTAGGCTTTTACACTTTTTTACAGATTTTATTAGCTCTCTATAAATTTTTAAGGCTGATGCTGACCCCTCTTTGGGGGATTATATTTTTTAAATGCCTTTTTATTGTTTAGCCCTCTTAAAAAGAAGGTGGAGCCCTTTGGTTTTTGTTTTAGTCGCCCAACTTGTTACCCCTAGGAATATATTTTGCAATAAATTTTCCAAAATATATTTAAGCTCCCCCACTTGGTTTATATCACCATTTGCTTTGCTGCTCCCGTTTGGTCCTGTATTGCATCCCTCAAAAAGGGGAAAAATTTTGGCCCTTTTTTAAAATTAAGTTTTTTTCCTTCCGCTCTGTTTTACTTTTTTTCCGTTTACACAAAATGAATTATATTAGGGGCACTGTTACCAAGATTTTCAGAAACCCGGGCCGTCGATTTTTTTTTGCTTTGTTAGAAATGACCCGATCCCCAGGCATCACTTTAGGGGTTCCTCCACAAACGCCCCATTTAAAAAAATTTTCTCTAAAGTTGGGAACTTCCTTCCCCTTTTGGTTGAGCAGAACCGTGATCGTCAATGCCTGGGAAAAAAGTCACCCTTATTTACTGACCCGCTGTGTGCCGCACTTTGTTATGCATTGTTTTTTTATTCCTCAGTATGTTGGGGGTCTATAGATTCACCAAAAAAAATTTTTTTTTGTTTATTCCCCCTTGTATTTCCCCCACAAAGTTTCCCCTCTTAGCTACTCCGCCCGTTTAATTTTCAATTTGCCTTCATATTATTCCTTCTTTTCAGAAACACTCCTCCTCCCTCCGTTTTGCTTGTTTTTCCTAATAGAATAAAAACCCTTTAATGTTACGCCCAAAACAGCGTGGTGTCAGCCTTTTCAGCAAAAACCTTCCCTTTAATTTTTTCCCCCTTACAACAAGGCATCTCAAGTTCCCCCATTTTGGTTGCAAAACTTCTGCATTTGTGAATAGACATTTTAAGTTCCCTTCCCGTTTTACACTTTCCGTCAAAAGGTTTAGGATTGTATCCACATTTTTTTAGATGGCATGGAATCATACTTAACCGTTTAGTAGCGCATGGGATTAAACTTACCCGTTTGTGACAGAAAGGGATTTAAAAGTTATGTTCAGTAGTCGCAGGGATTAAAGTTCCTGTTTGTAGACAAATGGGATTAAACGTTACCTGTTCAGTAGGGCAGCAGGGATTTTAAAGTTACCTGTTCAGTTTCGCCGGGATTAAAGTTTCCTGTTTAGATGACGGGGATTCGATTAAAATTCTCCTTTGGAGATGGGTGGGATTATACATTTACTTAATGGACAGATGTGATTATTTATTACACAATTTGAGATGGCTGAAATTAATGAAAATTTTTTGGGGGACCCATATTTCAATGTGGTTTGCAAAAAACATGGGGCTCCTTTCCATGGTTACTCAACCTCCCCCCCTTCGCTTTTCCCTCGTGATATAGTCTGCCCCCTCTCTAACCTATTAACCCCTTCATTTTCTATATTGTCCTCCCCCCCCCCATCCTAGTTTTAAAAACTCCGCACCTTCTAGAATTCTTTCCCCCAGACAGCGCCCCCTTTATTAGGGCAATTTATCTGGAAAACAGATTGTCCCCATGAAAAAATCAGCCCAGTGCTTAAGAACCCCAAACCCCCTTGTCCCTTTCCAAGAATTCAGCCCTATTTAACTCCCTGAGTCCCCCTGTCTTTCCCGGGTAGCCATTGGGACCCGGGAGTTTCCGGAGAAAAAAAACCTTTGGGGGTCCCTTTTTCAGCTTTGAGCTAGGTTTTTTATTTTTTCTTTGGATCCTCCAAATACCCTGTATTTTGTCATTTGGTTTTAACATGGACCACAAAAGCTGGGTATCGCCCCGCCCTCCCCGTAAATTTTTCCCCGGGGACCACATGCCGAACCCTGGCCCCCAGGGGCGCAAAAAATTCGGTTGAGGGGGGTCCTGGCAAAAAAATTATTCTATCCGTCTTTTTTTATAGAAACCCCCCCAAAAATACTAACTGTCTTTTCTTACCGAATTCCCTCCCCCTTATTTAGTTGGGTGCTCTTTCCGGCTGTAGGAAAAGCAGGTCACTGGGGGGCCCTTTTAGGATGATTCCCACATTTTTACCCAAATTGGCAAAATTTTTCTGGAATTCGGGGGGAAAAGGCCTTCCTTTTTCTGGTACCCCCCCGAAATCCCCCCGTTACATTAACCCATTCACGCTCCTCCCGTGATCCCAAACTCCACCCTCCACTTTTGCCCCCTACTGTTTGCTCCAAGGTAGAAACTTTTCTTCATTGTCAATCGCCCCCAGTGTGCATTTTGTCCTCTGGGCTAAAAGCGGCTACCGTGTAGAACATGCTCACATCTGCTACAGCGGTATTCACCCTGGACCCCTTGCCCCGTGTGATAAATGGGATTGTGCACTGCTGGAAGTTGCCCGTGAGCTGCCCATTAGAGGTGCAACAGAATGAAGAGGGGAAAAAAAATAATAATAAATAAAAAATAAAAATAAAGGGATTTTGGTACTAAATAAAAGGGTTTTTTTTATTACCTTTTTTTCTCTCCTGTTTTTAAAATCCGGTTTTAAAAGGTTTGTAACCGCACTCTGTTCTCACAAAAAGCACTCAGTTTGAAGCAACCAAGCAATGGAACACCCCACTGGGCTAGTCACTGGAGCCTGGTTTTGGTATTTATATTCTTTCCCAGACCCGGCTTCTACTGCAGCCTATGGAAGCCCTAGCCGCCCCCAATTAAAATGAAAACCCAAAAAAAGGGGCTGAGGGGAGAGAATCATGAGTGAGACAACCCCTTAAGGGGCCAAAATGGTGCATTATTGGGCATTGTCAACTGTGCCGTGACCCCCCCCCGCTCTTTGACCCTTATTCAAAAGTGTCATGTCAAGCTTTGCCGTACAATGGTTCATACATCTATAGAACAGGACTATGACAGTTTGGCTCAAAGCACGGCCAAAAAATTGCGCAGCCTCGTGCACACATGTCACCCTTGGTTTTTGTTCTCGGTGAATTTACAAGCAGTTGGCAACCGTGGGGGTGGGAACACTTGATGTAATTCACTGCCAGGAAGAAATAACTGATGGAGGTCGTGGTGACTGGGTAACAGAACGGGCTTTGTGCATAAGAACTATTATGGCCGACACCAGAGGCGCCCTAGTGCCCTAGTGCAAAAAGTGAAATGGGCCCCCCAGCTCCCATGTGCCACTTAGGCCTGGTTCACACGGCTTAAAGCCAATGTAATTGCGGAACGGATTTCGCCCCGCAATTACGCTGGCTGCCGTGCAGCGGGGGCGGGGCGGCGGCGGGGGGGCGACAGCGTGCCGGCCCCCAAGACAATGCATTATTCATGGCGCGTACGCGCCATAAATAATGTGCATGTCACTTTCTCCCCCCTTGGCGTATTCGCCGAGCGGAGAGAAGATACGAAATCCATAGTTCTCTATGAGAACTGTGGATTACCGTAATGACTGGGACGGATTCCAGCCGTACTGCAGCGCAAATCCGGCGCGCAGTATGGCTCCAATCCGTCCCAGAATAAGCCGTGTGAACGGCCCCTTACAATGCTGGTATCTCCTTATGTGGTAGGAGGGCCTTTTGGGCCCCCTCAGGCTGCAGGGCCCGGAAGCGACAGCTACCTCTGCACCCCCTGGCTAACACTGTTCTTAGTCCAGAAACTGAAGACTGGAGCAACCTGAGCTCCTGAATCCTTCTCCGCAGCCATTGTTCCTCTTGTAAGATCAGATGGTTGAGCACCAGTCGGGGGTTTTCGGCTGTAAATTCACTTAAAATCTTCAGGCGAGAAAGCGAGAGATAAAAACTGTTTTGTTTCTATTGAAAATTGAGAAATCAGACGTCATTCTCGGTCGCCGCAGATGGATTCCCGCTCAGCTTGAGACTCCAAATAATTGCCGGTAAATACATTCGCCGCCATTAGTTTTGTGCAAGGAACTTACTCAAAGGGATGACCCGCTCGCAGAGCGCTAACCTCCGAGATGTACAAAATGCTGCAATCTGCTCTGAGCCGGGGCCCTGTGGCTGCATATGTATTCTCTTCCTGAACAGGAGAAGGGGCCTTTGATAGTGGATTTTGTCTGGGGACAGCCGCATCTTCCCGGGGGAGATTGATGTCTTGTGAGGTCACCGGTGTCCTTCATGGGATCACATCATTTAGACGTCATTGGCATCCAGTGTCTAAACATGTTACAGCATACTTGCCAACTCTCCCGTTTTGGGCGGGGGGGTCCCGCTATTTGGGGTCCCCCCCCGCCATCCCGGCAGAGTTGGCGAAACTCCCGCCGCCAGCAGGCAGCGCGGGAGGGGGGGGGGGTTCTTTAAATGACCACGGCGCCAGAGTAGCGCAGGCGCGCTACTCTGGCGCCGCCGGTCCGTTCCCACAGGCGGGTGAAGCGCCCGCTGCGCCCGCTCTCCCGCCCGGAGTCTCGCTGTGCAGGGAGGAGGCAGAAGGGATCGTTCCCCTCCTCCCCCTGTATGTACAGCGCCGGTGTGCGCCGTACATACAGGTCAGCGGCGCAGGGGAAGTGACGCGCGGCTGCACTCACTCCCCTGCGTCGCTGAGGAGATCGGAGGTGTCCGGAGCTGCAGGAGCCTGGTCAGGTGAGTGACTTTTATTATTTTATTTTTATTAGCTATAAGGGGGCTTACCTGGCTACAAAGGGGGCAACTACCTAACAACAAAGGGGGCACTCCCTGACTACAATGGGGGCATCTACCTGGCAACAGAGGGGGCATCTACCTGGCTACAATGGGGGCATCTACCTGGCAACAGAGGGGGCACTACCTGGCAACAGAGGGGGCACTACCTGGCAACAAAGGGGGCACTACCTGGCAACAGAGGGGGCACTACCTGGCTAACAATGGGGACACTACCTGGCGACAATAGGGGCACTACCTGGCAACAGAGGGGACATCTACCTGGCAAACAATGGGGCATCTACATGGCAACAGAGGGGGCACTACCTGGCAAAGAGGGGCACTACCTGGAAAAAGAGGGGGCACTACCTGGCTACAATGGGGGGCATCTACCTGGCAAACAATGGGGGCACTACCTGGCAAACAATGGGGACATCTACCTGGCAACAGAGGGGGCATCTACCTGGCAACAGAGGGGCCATCTCCCTGACAACAAAAGGGGCATCTACCTGACTACAATGGGGGCACTACCTGGCTAACAATGGGGGGCACTACCTGGCAACAGAGGGGCACTACCTGGCTAACAATGGGGGCATCTACGTGGCAACAGAGGGGGCACTACCTGGCTAACAATGGGGGCAACTACCTGGCTAACAATGGGGGCACTACCTGGCTAACAATGGGGGAAAATACCTGGCTAACAATGGGGGCATCCCTGGCTAACAATGGGGGCACTACCTGGCTAACAATGGGGGCATCTACCTGGCTAAAAAAGGGGGGCATCTACCTGGCTAACAAAGGGGGCATCTACCTGGCAACAAAGGGGGGCATCTACCTGGCTAACAAAGGGGGGCATCTACTTGGCTAACAAAGGGGGGCATCTACCTGGCTACAAATTTGGCTCTACCTGGCTACAGAGGGGGCATCTACTTGTCTACCAGGGGGCATCTACTTGCCTACAAAGGGGCATCTACCTGCCTGTAAGGGGCACTACCTGGTTATGGGGGGGCTACTACCTGGCTATAAGGGCATCTACCTGGCTTTCTTCCAAAGCCGTTATGCAGTTAGGTGGAGTGGGTGTGGCTTTTTGAAGGGGCGTGGCACACCGACAAGATGGGCGTGGCACGCGCCGCCCACTACAATCTCCTGCTTTTTCAATTTCAAAAGTTGCCAACTATGTGTTACAGAGGATCATCTGCCCCTTTCATGTATCCTTCCCCCAGCTCTCAGCTTCTTGCTTAATGACCATTTTCTCCAGTCTTCGGCGCCAGCTTCTTATTTTGAAAGGAACACTGGAGACGTTTAATAACCAGAGAGATCCTAACCTTGGGGAGAACTACAGCCTGTATTGTAGTGAGCTCCTAATGATGTGCCAACCATGGATTCCTGCAGGGAACATCCGCTTCAAATACTCTATAAAGTGATTGTTCTCTGAGCAATTGCCTAGTATAGGTTGCTTATTTCAAAAGATGGGCCATACACAGGGGTGTAGCTACAGGGGGTGCAGCGGTAGCAGTTGCTACCGGGCCCTGCAGGCTAAGGGGGCCCAAAAATCCCTTCTGCCACATAAGAAGACACTAGTATTGAAATTGGCACATGGTAACTGGGGGGCCCCATTTCACTTTTTGCACTAGGGCCCAAGAGCTTGACGTTACGCCTCTGGCCATACATGGGTCAATTAAACTCAACCAAAGGGAAATTTAGTCCCCCCTCAGTTGCTTTATCAAAATCACTCTTAAAGGGTTTGTCCCATCTCACACATTAAAAGGGTTTTCTAACTACAAAAATTAGCCTTTAAAGGGGTTTTGCCACAAAGTAAAATCGACGTGGGAAACTTGCAAACTAAATAATAAACATTTTCACCATTCATCATTATTAATAATTCTGCACCGTTTTTGTTTTAGCTGCTCCTTTAGTGATCCATTGTTTACAGCTCATCTCCAGGGGTTACAACCATTGCTGAGAGCTCCTCAGTCCTGGTCACACATGCTCAGGGCATCACCCCTCCTCTCAGGCAGCTACTGAGTGTTCAAACCCCAGGTGCTGTTCATTCTACTCCCGTCCTCTGTGCTCCTTAGAAACCTCAATCAGGTCTGTGCATTGATAAAGAGAAAAAAAAATTCACAGGCTTGGCTCCTGCAGGGGTTTGATCCGAGGACCCTTTGGCTGTGAGTAAAAGCTTTACCTCTCAGCTACTCACAATACTTTACATACAGACCTTTCTTTGACTGGAGACAGGAAAGGCCTGGTGTTGTCATCCTGCTGGGTCACATGATATGCAATTCAAACAAATCACACACGCCCCCTTCTGAGCACACAGAGCTGAAGAGCTGGATGCAGGAGGAATGAAATGAGATCGTGGCAAAACCCCTTTAACATGTAGGGACAAGTAATTTAAGACTTTTTCTTAAATTAATTAGTCTTTTGATTTTACTTTATTCATAAGGTAAGAGATTTTATCTGCTCTGAGTGCACATTTTATCTGCTCTGAGTTTTTATGCTTACCTGACTATAAGGGCTCATCCCCACGGCAAAGGACAAAAACCGGTCGGTTTATCTGACCGGTATTTGTCCGGTTTTTGTGCTGTGCACACGGCCGCCGGGGGACAGCTTTTCTCCGCGATGAGCTGAGAAAATCCCTCGCCTTCCCATTGATATGTTCATATTCCGTACGAAAACCGATTGGAAGAATGAACATGTTCAATGTTTTTTTGGTCGGCCGGCGGTTTCCCATAGCGGCCCAGTGTGTTAGTTTGCGGCCGGTTTTTCAGACGGTCTACAAAACCGCAAACCGTTTGAAACACCGGCCACTAACCCGTGCCGTGGGGACATGCCTTAACTCTGATTAGAGCAGAGAGAAGGGAGTGATGTGACTATGGTCAGAGAGCAGAGTAATTATCTCTAACAAGATTAGCTTTTGTTTACAGACCTTATAGTCTTTGGGCGACATGTATGATTTTTGGCACCCAAGCTAGAATGCGCCTGAATCTATGAACCCGGTCTACTGCGGGTCATAAACCAGGTGCATTCTAGCGCAAAGGCGACACTTCTGGCTCAGGTAAACCACTTTTAAAGTGCTCTCCCTGTTCCAGCAGTAATGCGCCTGGATTTTTCTGTACTGAAGCTATAAATGTGCAGCTTCATACGGTTGTAATGTGACACGCCTCCAGCACGTCCCCCCACTCTCAGGCGCATTACAAAATGTTGCAGATGCTCTGTAATGCGCCTGAGACTCGTATGCGCACATTTTAAAATATAGCTACTTTTCGGGTTGAAAAGACGTCAGACTTCTGATGCATGTCCCAACTTGTGTTTACTAAAGATAACATCTGCTGCCCTTGCCAATGTAAGGGTCGCTACTTACAAAAGTAATTGCTAGTCATGCTATAGAACCACCCACCCTGATGAAATCAGAGTGAAAGAAATGGATCCCAAATAAAATCATTCCCTTAACCCCTATATCACCTAGCCCCCAAGGTTTTAATGATTTATTTAGCACCTTTATACCTGGCCATTATATATATCACCTTTTAACCCCTTTCCTGTTTAAACCAACATTGAGAATTTGAGCAGCATATAAGGACCACGCTGTATGTGCTGATATGCAAAAACGTTTTTTTTTGTGTTTGTTGGTACATTATTGGGGTTAGGGGTTTGTATCGCCATGGGTTTCAAGGCTAGCCCCCAGATTTTGAGGATTTTTAGAAAAAGTCCTTTTTGTAATCATTATATAATTTGGGCCTGGCGCGGTTCCCCAAAGCTCTTGGACGTATAATCCTGGTCATCCATCCTGCATTAGCTCGGTCTCACCTTTTAAAAGGGGCTGTAATTTGTGGCCCCTCTTAATTCATGGGGCTGAAAAACGCCGCCCTTTGACTGGGAAATTTTTGGGAAAACCATGAAGTTTCAGAGCCTTCCCTGACAAATAATGCGGCCGGGCCCAGATTATGCTTTTTACTCAAACCCCTCCTCTTTCCCCCTTTTTTACGGATTTTTCGATTTGACCAAAATCGAACAGTGTAAAAAAATGTGAAGGAAAAAGGGAAAGGTTTAAAACATTGGGAAAAAAGATGGCAAATCCAGGGGTTGGGGGGGTTTTTTGGGGGGGGGGGGGGGGGGGTAGTAATTTTTGGTTCCTGAATTTACCAGGGTCTTTGGGTTACAGTATAGGATCCAGCGAGTTTGCAAGCAAATATAGCCTCTGACACGGCCCAAGCACGCGATTGGTGCAGCCTTTTTTTCTGCCCTCTACCCCTATTATTAGAATTTTTGCATAAAAATATCTTGTAATAAATGTGATATATTGTATATATCTATATTATAATATCTTGTCTTCAGAGAAAGATATATCTTTGATATATTTGTCAACTTTCAGCAGAATTTGTGCTTGCAACCTCTCAGCAAATTTCAGAATCCTCCTCTACCCCTCCAAAAAAATCCATCAAAATTTTAAAATTTTAAAAAAAAATAGAATGGGAAGAGGAGTGCTGCTGTATTCCTTCTAATGAGGGTAGGTATTGCAAGGGAGTGGGGGATACAGCTTCTCTCTCTGAGACCCTTTACTCTGGGAGGGGGGGGGGGAGCAGTTTCCCCTCTCTGAGAGCAATATTCTGGGGGGGGGGGGATTAGCTTCTCTTTGAGAGAAATTCTCTGAGGGGGGGGGGGGAAAGCAGTTTTCTCTCTCTGAGAGAAAATTTACTTGAGGGTGTGGGGGGGATGCAGCTTCCCCTCTTGAGATAACATACTTTGAGGGGGAGGGGGATGGCTTTCTCTCTGGGGGCAAATACTTGAGGGAGGGGGGGGGGATGCAGCTTCTCTCTCTGAGAGCCCCATACTTGAGGAGGGAGTGGGATTCGTTCTCTCTCTGAGGGCACATACTTGAGGGGGGGAAGGGGGGTTGAGCTTCTCTTTTTGAGGACTACTCTGAGGGGGTGAGGGGGGATGCGTTTTCCTCTTCTGAGGAAAATTTCTCTGGGGGGGGGGGGATGCAGTTTTCTCTCTGAGGAAAAACTTAAAAGGGAGGGGGGGTTTGCAGTTCTCTCTCTGGAGAACTACTCTGAGGAGGGAGGGGGGTGGCTTCTCTCTCTGAGAGCCCTTTACTCTGAGGAGGGGGGGGATGCAGTTTTCCCCCTTTGAGACCCCATACTCTTAGGAGGGAGGGGGTGCAGCTTCTCTCTCTGTGAGAACAAAATTCTGGGGGGGAGGGGGATCCGTTCTCTTCTGGAGCACATATTGAGGAGGGGGGGAATGCAGCTTCTCTCTCTGAGGACATACTTGGGGAGGGAGGGGGAGACTTTTTTTGGAGCCATACTCTGAGGAGGAGGGGGGGGATGCAGCTTCTTTTGAGAGACATATCGGGGGGGAGGGGGAGCAGCTTCTCTTCTGAGAGAAATACTTAGGAGGGAGGGGGTCGCTTCTCTTTGAGAGAAATACTTGAGGAGGGAGGGGGATAAGTTCTCTCTCTGAGAGCACAACTCTGAGGGGGGGAGGGGGATACAGCTTCTGTCTCTGAGAGCACATACTCTGAGGAGGGAGGGGGTGTAGTTCTCTCTTGAGAGCAAAATACATCGGGGAGGGGGGGGGGGGATGAAATTTCTCTCTCTGAGGACTACGGAGGAGGGGGGGGGATGCGGTCTCTTTGAGAGCACATACTGGGAGGAGGGGGGGGGGATTGCAATCTCTTCTGAAAGAAATACTCTGAGGAGGGGGGGGGGTGAGCTTCTTTCTGAGGCACATATTCCAAGGAGGGGGGAAGGGGGTGCAGCTTCTCTCTCTGGAAGACATACTTAGGGGGAGGGGGATCAGTTCTTCTTGAGAAACAAACTTGAGGGGGGGGGGGGTGCTTTTCTCTCTTGGGGAGCAATACTTGAGGAGGGAGGGGGATCAGTTCTTCTCTGGGAGCACATACTCTGGGGGGGAGGGGGGGGATAAAGTTCTCTCTCTGAGAGCACATAATCTGAAGGGGGGGGAAAGGGTTTCTCTCTCTGAGAGCACAAAATTGAGGAGGGAGGGGGTCAGTTCTCTCTTGAGAGCACATCTTGAGGAGGGGGGGGGGTGCAGTTCTCTATGAAACCCTTTACTTGAGGAGGGGGGGGGATGAGCCCCTCTTGAGAGAATCTCTGGGGGGAGGGAGATGAAAGCTTCTTCCCCTTGAGAGCACATCTCTGAGGAGGGGGGGATGCAGCTTCTCTTCTGAGAGAAAATATTGAGGGGGTGGGGGATCAGCTTTTTTCCTGAGGCAATACTTGAGGAGGGAGGGGGGGGCGCTTCTCTCCTGAGAGCACTTTTTGTGGGGAGGGGGGGTGCAGCTTCCTCTTGAGGCACATACTGTGGGAGGGGGGGTTTTCAGTTTCCTTGAGAGCCATACTGTGGGAGGGAGGGGGATCAGCTTTTTCTTCTGGAGAAACCCCTTGGGAGGGGAGGGGAAGGCTTCTCTCTGGAGCAAATACTTGTTGGGGAGGGGGGATCAGTTTCCTCGGGAATTTTAAGGGGTGAGGAGGGGGGGGGGGGATGCAGCCCCGAGAGCAATTATTGGGGAGGGGGGGGGGCAGCTTTTTCGGGGAGAAATCTTTAAAGGGGGAGGGGGGGGGAGGCTTTTCTCTGGAGCAATACTTGGGAGGGGGGGGGTGCACCCTTTCTCTCTGTGGGGGAAAAGTTTTTATTTTTTAACCCCCTTTTATTTTCCCGGGGAGGAGGGGGTGTTTTTGAGAGAAACCTGGGGGGGAGGGGGGCCAGTTTTCTTGGGGGGGCCCTTTGGAGGGGGGGGGGAAGTTTTTGAAGAATTTCTTGGGAGGGGGGGGGTGCCGTTCCTTTTAGGAATTTGGGGGGGGGGGGTGGTTTTCTGGGGGGGGTTTAAAAGGGGGGGGGGTGGGGTTTTTTTAGGGGGAAATTTGGGGGGAGGGGGTGTATTTCTTTGGGGGGGGCACCCGGGAGGGGGGGTCCGCTTTTCCCGAGGGGGCCAATTGGGGGGGGGGGGGTGGTTTTTTTGGGGATCGGGGAGGGGGGCGGGGGGAGAGCTTTTTGAGAAATATCTGGGGGGGAGGGGGATGCGTTCTCTTTGAGGCAATACTTGGGGGGGAGGGGGATGCGCTTCTCTCTTTTGGGACCATACTTGAGGGGGGGAGGGGGTGCAGTTCTTCTCTGAGGCAAATACTGAGGGGGGAGGGGGATAGTTCTCTTTTGGAGGCAATATTGAGGAGGGGGGGGGGATGCAGCTTTCTCTTGAACCCAAATACTTGAGGAAGGGGGGGGATCGCTTCTTTTCTGAGAGCCTACTTGAGGGGGGGGGGAGGGGGGATGCAGCTTTCCCTCTTGGGGGCACATACTCTGGGGGGAGGGGGATCGGCTTCTCCTCTGGGGAAAACATACTTGGGGAGGGAGGGGGATGCGTTCTCTCTTGGAGACTACTTGAGGAGGGGGGGGATGCAGCTTCTCTCTCTGAGGCAAATCCCCTTAGGAGGGAGGGGGAATCAGCTTTCTTTTGAGAGAAATATTTGGGAGGGGGGGGGATGCAGTTCTTTCTGAGAGCACTACTCTGAGGAGGGGGGGTCATTTCTCTTTGAGAGCACTTCTTGAGAGGGGGGGGGTGCAGTTCTCTCTTTAGAGCACTTTTACTTGAGGGGGGAGGGGGGATACAGCTTCTCTTCTGAGAGAAAAAATTGAGGAGGGGGGGGTTTCGTTCTCTCTGAGAGCAAAACTTGAGGGGGGGGGGGGTGCAGCTTCTCTCTCTGAGAGACATTACTTGAGGAGGGAGGGGATCGCTTCTCTTTTGGAGCACTTTACTTGGGGGGGGGGGATGCGCTTCTTTCTGAGAGCACTATTTGGAGGGGGGAGGGGGATGCAGCTTCTCTCTTGAGGCACAAAACTTGGGAGGGAGGGGGTCGTTTCCTTCTCTGAGGACTATCTGAGGGGGGGGGTAAACAGTTCTTCTCTGAGAGCACATACTTGAGGGGGGGGGGAACGCTTCTTTTCTTAGAGCAATTACTTGGGGGGGGGGGGGGGATGCAGCTTCTCTCTCTGGGCACATCTCTGAGGAGGGGGGGGGATGAGTTTCTCTTCTGAAGCACTTACTTAAGGAGGGGGGGGGGATCAGTTCTCTCTCTGGAGCAAAAATTAGGGGGGGGGGGGGGATGAGCTTCTTCTCTGGAGAAACAACTTGAGGAGGGAGGGGGGTGGTTCTCTCTCGGGGGCACTACTTGAGGAGGGGGGGGGGTGGTTTCCCTTTCGAGGCCCAAATACTCTGGGAGGGGGGTGCAGCTTTTCTCTAGAGAAAACATACTTGAGGGGGGGGGGGTTTTTGCAGCTTCTCTCTTGGGACATCTCTGAGGAGGGAGGGGGTTTAAAAACTTCTTCTTGAGAGCCTACTTGAGGGTGGGGGGAAATGCGCTTCTCTTTGAGAGCACATACTTGAGGAGGGAGGGGGTTCAGTTCTTCTCTGAGAGCACTTTCTGAGGAGGGAGGGGGGCCTTCTCTGGAGCACTACTTGAGGAGGGGGGGGGGGGTGCAGTTCTTTTCTGAGAGCAAACTCTGAGGAGGGAGGGGGATAAGCTTCTTTTTTTGAGAGCACATACTTGGGGAGGGGGGGGATGCGCTTTCTCTTAAAGGCACTCTCTGAGGAGGGAGGGGATCAGTTCTCTTCTAAACCCAATATCTGGGGGGGAGGGGGTGCATTTTTCTCTTAGAGAATACTTGGGGGGGGGGGGATCATTTCTTCTGAGAGCTACTTTTTGAGGAGGGGGGGGGGACAGTTTCTCTCTCGGAGGCCTCCCCTTGAGGAGGGGGGGGGACAGCTTCTCTCTGAGAGCACATACTTGAGGAGGGAGGGGGTCACTTTCCTCTCTGAGAGCACATACTGTGAGGAGGGAGGGGGTCGCTTCTTTTGAGAGCACATATTTGGGGGAGGGAGGGGGATCAGCTTCCTCTCTGAGGAATATTGAGGGGGGAGGGGGATGCAGCTTCTCTTTTGGGACAACTCTGAGGAGGGGGGGGATAGTTTCTCTTGAGAGCACATACTCTCAGGAGGGAAGGGGGATGCAGCTTTTCTTTTGAGGCAAATCTGTGAGGGGGGGGGGGATGCAGCTTCTTTTGAGAGCACATACTTTTGGGGGGGAGGGGGGTGGCTTCTCTCTTTGAGAGCAATCTTTGGGAGGGAGGGGGGGCAGCTTCTCTTCTGAGAGCACATATTTGAGGGGGGTGGGGGTTCAGTTCTCTTTTGGAGCCATATTGAGGGGGGAGGGGGATGCAGTTTTTCTCTCTCTGAAGAATATTAGGAGGGAGGGGGTGCGCTTCTTCTTTGAAGCACTATCTGAGGAGGGAGGGGGTGCGTTTCTTTCTCTGAGGCAATACTTGGGGAGGGAGGGGGGAACAGCTTCCTCTCTGAGAGCACATACTTGGGAGGGGGGGGTCAGCTTCTCTCTTGAGAGCACTACTTGAGGAGGGAGGGGGGATGCAGTTCCTCTTGAGGCACATATTGAGGGGGGGAGGGGGAGCAGTTTCTCTCTGAGAGACATACTTGAGGAGGGGGGGGGATCGCTTCTCTCTCTAGAGCACTACTTGAGGAGGGGGGGGGTGCGGGTTCTCTTGAAGAATTTACTCAAAGGAGGGGGGGGGATAGTTCTCTCTTGAGAGCAATATTGAGGGGGGAGGGGGGATCAGTTCTCTTTTGAGAGCACAACTTGAGGAGGGGGGGGGACAGCTTTCTCTCTGGGCCCAATATTAAAAGAGGGGGGGGATGAGCTTCCTCTTGAGAAAATTGAGGGGGAGGGGGGACAGTTCTCTTTAGACACATACTTGAGGAGGGAGGGGATCAGCTTTTTTGAGAGCCTTCTTGAGGGGGGAGGGGGGTGCAGCTTCTTTTGAGAGTACATACTCTAAAGGAGGGAGGGGTACACTTCTCTCTTGAGAGACATATTGAGGAGGGAGGGGGGATACCCTTCTCTTTTTGAGAGCACTTTTCTTGAGGAGGGGGGGGGATAAACTTCTTTCTGAGGCCATACTCTGAGGAGGGAGAGGGATGCAGCTTCTCTCTCTGAGAGCACATACTCTGAGGAGGGAGGGGGATGCAGCTTCTCTCTCTGAGAGCACATACTCTGAGGAGGGAGGGGGATGCAGCTTCTCTCTCTGAGAGCACATACTGTGAGGAGGGAGGGGGATGCAGCTTCTCTCTCTGAGAGCACATACTCTGAGGAGGGAGGGGGTGCAGCTTCTCTCTCTGAGAGCACATACTCTGAGGAGGGAGGGGGGATGCAGCTTCTCTCTCTGAGAGCACATACTCTGAGGAGGGAGGGGGATGCAGCTTCTCTCTCTGAGAGCACATACTCTGAGGAGGATGGGGTACAGCTTCTCTCTCTGAGAGCACATACTCTGAGGAGGGAGGGGATGCAGCTGCTCTCTCTGAGGCACATACTTGAGGAGGGAGGGGGGGATGCAGCTTCTCTCTCTGAGAGCACATTCTGTGAGAAGGGAGGGGGTTAAGCTTCTCTCTCTGAGAGTACATACTCTGAGGAGGGAGGGGGATGCAGCTTCTCTCTCTGAGAGCACATACTCTGAGGAGGGAGGGGGGGATGCAGCTTCTCTCTCTGAGAGCACATACTCTGAGGAGGGAGGGGGATGCAGCTTCTCTCTCTGAGAGCACATACTCTGAGGAGGGAGGGGGGATGCAGCTTCTCTCTCTGAGAGCACATACTCTGAGGAGGGAGGGGGATGCAGCTTCTCTCTCTGAGAGCACATACTCTGAGGAGGGAGGGGGATACAGCTTCTCTCTCTGAGAGCACATACTCTGAGGAGGGAGGGGGATGCAGCTTCTCTCTCTGAGAGCACATACTGTGAGGAGGGAGGGGGATGCAGCTTCTCTCTCTGAGAGCACATACTGTGAGGAGGGAGGGGGATGCAGCTTCTCTCTCTGAGAGCACATACTCTGAGGAGGGAGGGGGATGCAGCTTCTCTCTCTGAGAGCACATACTCTGAGGAGGGAGGGGGATGCAGCTTCTCTCTCTGAGAGCACACATTACTTTTGAGGCATACTTGAGGGGAGGGGGATGCGCTTCTCTCTCTGAGAGACATACTGTGAGGAGGAGGGGTGCAGCTTCTCTCTCTGAGAGCACATACTCTGAGGAGGGAGGGGGATGCAGCTTCTCTCAGAGAGCACATAACTTGAGGAGGGAGGGGGATGCGCTCTCTCTCTGAGAGCACCTACTCCGCGGAGGGCGGGGGGGTGCAGCTTCTCTCTCTGAGAGCACATACTCTGAGGAGGGAGGGGAATGCAGCTTCTCTCTCTGAGAGCACATACTCTGAGGAGGGAGGGGGAATGCAGCTTCTCTCTCTGAGAGACATTACTTGAGGAGGGAGGGGGATGCAGCTTTCTCTCTTGAGCACAATTAGGAGGGAGGGGGGTTGCAGCTTCTCTCTCTGAGAGCAAATATTTTTCTTTTCCTCCTCCTCCGTTTTGTTTGTTTTGTTTGAGAGAAAAATGCTCCCCCCTCCCTCCTCAAGTATGTGCTTCAGGGGGGAAAGCGTCCCTTTTTTCCCTCTTAAGATGTCTTCAGAGAGAAAAACTGCCCCCCCTCTAAAGGATTGCTTCAGAGGGAAGCGACCCCTCCTCCTAAGTTGTGTCTCAGGGAGGAAGCTGCATCCCCTCCCTCCTCAGGTATTCTTCAAAAAGGAGAAGCTGC
>JAODAL010062048.1:0-19964 GCA_025379985.1 Phyllomedusa bahiana | reverse complement strand
CTTTTGAAAAACCTCACTGGGGCACTGTAACTGCACCCAGGGTGACTACCTGAGGGTCCCCTGCAGTGAAGGCCAGATACCTGTATAGGTCTTAGAGGGTGATAACCAGGGGGCTCCTTAGATGCTGCTCTTTGGCGTAGCGATATAACAAGTCCACAGACAACCAGTGGATTCACTGTTGGCTTCAGGAATGTCAACATTTCCCGACATATACAGTGGAAACCAGAACATACACTGTATAAAAAGCCCCATCTGCATGATTTTCTCACTATCTGACCTGAAATCAGAATAAACCTTCCCCGTTTTGGGTCAATTAGGAACCAAAATTATTTATATTTTTCAAATGCCAGAATAATGAGAGAATTTATAAGGCATTTTTATTACTTTCTGCAAAGTTTCCACACATTAGGATTACTCTGCCTTTAAACAATTTGGGACAGCCCATATGATGATGTCATGTCTTTGGAGGCTTCTGGCAACATCCGAGTTACAGATACAGCTGTGGATGTATTGCAATTCACACCAGAAACACACTGCTTCTGTGTGTAACATCATGGGAAAGTGTAAAGAAATCAGCCAAGATATCAGGAAGAGAATTGTGGACTTACACAAGTCTGGACCATCCTTGGGTGCAATTTCCAGATACCTGAAGGTGCCTCATTCATCTGTACAAACAATTATACCCAAGAACAAACAAGATGGGAATGTCCAGCCATCATACCGCTCAGGAAGGAGACGGGTTCTGTGTCTCAGAGATGAACATGCTTTGGTCTGACATGGCATATAAAACCCAAGAACAAAAGCAAAAGACCGTGTGAAGATGCTAGCAGAAGCTGGTAAGATATGTCATTATCCACAGTGAAACAGATACTGTTTGAACATGGGCTGAAGGGCCACTCTGCCAGGAAGAAGCCATTACTCCAAAAGAAACATATAAAAGCCAGTATAATGTTTGCAAATGCACAGGAACAAAGACCTACATTTTTGGAGACATGTCCTGTGGTCTGACGAAACTTAAAATTGAACTGTTTGGCCATGGATGACCATTTTTACGTTTGGGGGAAAAAGGGAAAGCGGAAGCCTAAAACACCATCCAACTGTGAAACATGGGGTGTGGCCCGCATCATTTGTGGGGTTGTTTTTGCTGCAGGGAAAGGGCTGGTGCACTTCACAAAATAGATGGCATCATGTGGAAAGAAGATAATGTCGAAATACTCAATACAAAATCTCAAGACATCAGCCAGGAACAGCTTGGGCGGAAATGGGTCTTTCAAATGTACAATGACCTGAAGCATGCTGCCAAACTGGTTAAAAAGTAGCTTAAGGCTATGTTCACACGGCTTATTTCAGAACGTATTTAC
Organism: Phyllomedusa bahiana; assembly: GCA_025379985.1. Taxonomy (NCBI): domain Eukaryota; kingdom Metazoa; phylum Chordata; class Amphibia; order Anura; family Hylidae; genus Phyllomedusa; species Phyllomedusa bahiana. The sequence goes on along the minus strand of JAODAL010062048.1, from coordinate 18,603 downwards.
ATCGGATTGCCGATCGTAAATACGTTCTGAAATCATTGAAAACCCGTTCAAATAAGTGGCACTAAGTGTGGCACGAAATTTTGTAACTGTTTTCCCGACGGATTCCCCATCTCCAATCATTGAAGGTGTTGAATCCGTCCGTAAATAATTGACATGCACATTGTTTTTTCCGTCCGGATTGCCGTCGTCAACCCGGGCATGGAAAACGCTTTCGTGTGAACACGAGCCGTTTTTCTATTGAAATCAATAAAAATAGGCTGTGACTTATTTCTGGACTGATTTGCCGACGGATTGACGATCGTCAATCCGTCGGAAAAATACGCGGCGAAATAAGCCATGTGAACGAGGCCTAAGATAACCAAGTCCATGTTTTGGAGTGTCCATCACAAAGCCCTGATCTCAATCCTATTGAAAATTTATGGCAAAGCTGAAAAGACAGGCAAGCAAGGCGACCTACAAACATGGCTCAGTTACACCAGTTCTGTCAGGAGGAAGGGGCTAAAATTCCTACCAACTATTGTGAGAAGCTTGTGGAAGGATCCAAAACATTTCACCCAAATCATACAGTTTAAGGTCAATGCTACCAAATACTAATGAAATGTATGGAAACCTTAACTTTGCATAAAGGAATACAAATTCCTTAAACATTTCTCTCATTATTCTGATATTTCACAAATATAAATAATTTTGGTTCCTAATTGACCTAAAATGGAGGTTTATTCTGATTTCATGTCAGATAGTGAGAAAAACCTGCAGATGGGGCTTTTTATATAGTGTATGGAAATTCATACTGGTATCTATAGAGGTCTGTGAAATGCTTTATTTACCGGTACACGTCTCAAAATAGTGGACAATTCAGGCACATCCAGAAGCTACTGACAGTAGGAAGGACATAGATCCATAAGGATTTATTTGATGAAAAGACCACAAAGGTATCACCAGCTGCAGATGGAAAGATGAAGTCTGATCTTCTCCTTTGTTCTATTGTGCCCATAAAGAATTGGATGCAATCTATTCACCGTGCCTCCCTTGCCATTTCTGTGTAATAAACTAGGGCTCTTCAGGAGCCATATTTTCAGAAGAGAATAATAACAAAAAAATTGTATTTGGTCAATGAAGAATGGTTACACACATATATGATTCCTATAGAGGGGCACCACCCATGATGTCAAAATACTATTGTACCCGGTGAGCCACATTCAACATTGAGTGATGATCGGGACCCACATTAAACTCAAAAATGGAGGAGAGAATTTTTGTTTGCTAGTTCATATGAATATAATTTAGCACTGCCATGACCAGTCACCCAGCAGAGGGTTCCAAGACACGTGTAGTTCCCGAGCCACAGGTTGGGCCCCAGTATCCCTTTAAGAAATTACATAACCACAACCACAAGCCACATCCCTGGCTCTATGCATTCTAAATGGGCCTAATGTATGAAAACTGTCTACTAGTAAGACTGTCTTTGTTGTCTATAAAAACCAATCAGGGTCCATAGCAACCAATCAGAGCTCAGCATCTATTTCATATTGTGGTCTGGAAATTAAAAGCTGAGCTCTGATTGGTTGCTATGGGCTCTGATTGGTTGCTATGAGCTCTGATTGGTTGCTATGGGCTATCGTTGTTGCCTATAACAACCAATCAGGGTCCATAGCAACCAATCAGAGCTCAGCATCCATTTTATATCGTGGTCTGGAAAAATAAAAACTGAGCTCTGATTGGTTTCTATGGGCTCTGATTGGTTGCTATGGGCTCTGATTGGTTGCTATGAGCTCTGATTGGTTAATATGGGCTCTGATTGGTTGCTATGGGCTCTGATTGGTTGCTATGGGCTCGGAGTGGTTGCTTTGGGCTGTTTGGTTACTATGGACCCCGATTGGTTGTTATAGGCAACAAAGACAGTCTTACTGCTAGACAGTTTTCATACCTAAGGCCCAATTAATTTAAATAGAAAAAAATGAAGGAAAAAGAAAATGGTGATTTAGCTTTGTAAGTTATTGAACACGGAAAAACAGAAGATAATCTTGGGGAAAGGGAGGGGGAGGTGATTGTATATTTTTATATCACTTAATTTAAAAAAAAAGGCACAGCCAATTATAAATAATGCAGGTTTATCAAATACTTCACCACTAAGGTAGGGCAGCGCCTCCTGGTCACGTGTACACACAGATGATCGCGACTGTAGCGAAGAATCCTCCCGACTTCCCATGGTTTCCAAGATCATTCACCAATTAGCTTATTTTATTTCAACAGTGATTTAAAAAAAATAGTAGAAGGTTGTCAAAGCCCCGCCCCTTGTATCGGCACAGACAGATATTGGCTTTATGTGAAGCGCCACTAAATACATCAGTTCCCCAATATACACTGAGCCCTTCATGAGCAGGAGTTGCAAGGTCACCATGGCCACACGAATACTGGAGACGCCCTTGGGTTCTCTTCAGGAGGTGTAATGGAAAGGACACCTGCATCCTGGTGGCAGCGGGAGGGCGGCTGCAGGGTGGTCCTCTACACTAGCTCAGTTATACCTGATTACACTAGTCAATAAGTGGACTATACTTCTGAAGCCTCTAAACTGCCGCCATACTGTTATACAGGACACTAAGGCTCTGTCTACACAGCAAATGTGAAAATCCGACGGCATTACCATCGCCGTCCCGCGGTCGGTTTCAGATTTCCCGCCGGCCCAGTACATTGACTGTTCGGGAATCCGCCAATATGTTCAGTTTAGAAATCCCACAGTATAAAATCCAAGTTGTGTAGACTACAGCTCGGATTTTCTATTGAGGGCTATGGGGAACTGGTTACAGTCTGAGTTTTGCAGATTCTAAAAACTGAATCTGGTTAAAATCCGTCTGCAATCCTGTGCTGTGTAGACGAGGCCTAGGACGTTCTGAAAGTTTTCACCAGTAATGATAAGGCAGCATGCAGTCTGGAATGGGAATTACAGCCGGCTCCAGCCCGTGAGGCCACTGCATGGATTTTACGTCCTTGGTTGGTTTTGGACCTAGTCTATAGAGTATTGCTGCTGGTCACAGAGCCACCATGCTGCCCTCTTGCACCACCCCGCATAGATAATGGAGTAATTTCATGGGGTCTTTGTCCGCACAATCTTCTTGCCAATGATAGACTCATTTTGACCCAATCTGGTGCCTTTTGGGGAAAAAGCATACCCAGTCTTATCTAATGTAATGGTGTATTATCCTGATGAAGCAACAAGTTATAACCTCTCAGCACATCTGTAATTTTTTTAAACTATTTTCCAGCCGGCAGTGTCCGCCAAAGGTGATCCCTCACTGTATACTACGGCCCAGAGAAGGAAGCCTGCAACCGTCAGCATCTTAGATGACTTCTAAGGGGTTGTGCCTTGACCGGGCCCATTTGTGGGGTATAAGCCAAAACACAAGAACAGAAATCGCAAAGTTCAACTCAACAATATCGAAAAATGTGAGAATACGCCAGAGCCAGAATGAGCAAAATATATACAGTTCTAGATTATATACATAAAGCATATTAAAAGATACCGATTATGGGGATACAATGTATAATGTATACTAAATATACCATACTGTCCAATCACAGGTTAGATAAAGCAGCAAATTGATGGCAGCACAGTATTAATAATATATATAACAATTAATGGATGATACTAAAGACAAGTCCCAGAATGGGAGAAGGAAAATATATATATTATTTCTTTATATAAGATATATAACAAGCTACAGTAGCTAGACTGATATATAATGTGTGTTACACGACCCCTTGGCTATGGAGGTAGGGTTTCTCATCTGTTACTGGCCACACTGGCTCTCCACATCTTTCTTGGGATATCCTTTATTTGTGGTTGCAATACATTATTGAAATATATTGCTCTAGCTACTACGACTTGTTTATATACAGTATTTGTGTGTATATATATATAGATTTCCAAAAAAGAGCAGCACCACAAAAATACATAGAAGGGTGTCAGCGAAGGAAGATCCGATGCAAAAATTCACCATAGAATACAAAACTCACAAAAGCAACACCTCAGCTCCCCCGCGGAGTCTTTGTCAGGCCACGTGATAATGGCTCAATGGGGGAGCTGAAATGTTGCTTTTTTAGCATGAGGAATAAATCAGACTTTTGCATCTAAGGCTATGTTCACACGGGGTAATTTCTATGCGCATTTCACAGCGTATTTGCGCTCTAATACGGGCGAGATGCGCGCCGAAATTACGGTAATCCATAGTTCTCATATTGTACGCGCGGGGAGATAAGTGACATGTCAATTACTTGCGGCGAATATGTGCCACGAGTAATGAATGTCAATGGGGCGCCGCAGGAGTACACACAATTAGCGCGAGTTCCCGAAACACACGATGTAATGTACGCACCACAGTACATCGTGTAAACATACCCTTATTTTTCGGTGTGGAGCGCCATTAATTTTGTTTTATATTTTATGGTGAACCTTTGCATCGGAGCTTTCTTCACTGGCACCCTTCTATGTATTTTTGTGGTGCTGCTCTTTTTTGGCATTATATTATATACTCATATATAAATATATAAACAAGTCGTAGTAGCTGGAGCAGTATATATTGATAATGTATTGCAACCGCAAACACAAGATATGCCAAAAAAGATGTGGAAAGCCAATGCAGGCAGTAACAGATGAGAAACCCTACCCCTATAGCCAATTGTAACACACAATGCATCTATAGCTTTTGTGATGATTTATCTCTTAGGCTATGTTCACACGGCTTAATTGTGGGGCGTAATTACACCCCGCAATTACGCCGTGTGGACGGGGGAGGGAGCGGTGGGCCAGCACCTCGCTGGCCCAGAGACTATCATTACATGTCACTTATCTCCCCCCGCAGCGTATTCGCCGAGCAGGGAGAGCAGACTTAATCCATAGTTCTCTATGAGGCCACGTTCACACAGCTTATTTGGGCACGTATTTCAGCCCGTAATTAGCGCCGTACTGCGTGAATTACGGCTGGAATACGTCCCAGTCATTACGGTAATGCACAGTTCTCATAGAGAACTATGGATTGCGTCTCCTCTCCCTGCTCGCACAATACGCCGCGGGGGGAGATAAGTGACAGGTCATTTACTAGCGGCGTGTACGCGCCACTACTAATTATAGTCTATGGGCCAGCGAGGTGCCGGCCCCGCAATCCCGCCCCCGTCCACACGGCCTAATTGCGGGGCGTAATTACGTCCCGCAATTAAGCCGTGTGAATAGAGCCTGAGAACTGTGGATTACCGTAATGAAATGGCCATATTTCAGCTCGGAATTCGCACAGTACGCCGCGAGTTACAGGAATTCGTGCCCAAATAAGCCGTGTGAACATGGCCTTACAGATCAGTCTAGCTTGCTATATATGTTATTTACCCTTATTGCTCCTATTTTGGGACTCATTTTTGCACCATCCCTTGAGGTTTTTTATGCTATGAATACATTGCTGCTATCCGCTTGCTATTTTATCTCACCCCAACCGGGCAATATAGCATTGTGCTTTTCATATGTTTTATTGAAAAATTGCATTTTTTTTCACTAGTTCATATAAGGACTGCCGCGACCAGCAGAAGGCTACAAAACACGTGTGGTTCCTGGGCCCCAGTTCCCCTTTCAGAAACTATATGACCACCTCCAGCAGCCTCATCCATGGCTCTATATATTCCACAAGAGAGGAAATAAAATGAAAGATAGAAAAAAAATTGTTCAACATAAAAAAAGGAAGATAGTCTAGGACAAAGGGGAAGGAAATGGAATATTTTTTGTTAGTAAAGATTTCTGATAATTTTATATTCGGGCTCTGGCGAATTTTCACATTTTTGGATATTTTGTCCATTTGAAGGAGAGAAGCAAAAGAGAACCAACTCCCGGGGTCCTATCACTATACATTGCCCTATAAAGTGCTGTTTTTTCTATATTGTTTTGATTGATCTCTGGAATAGTCATACAGTCTGGTCATTACAAAATGGCATCATGTGCATGGGTAGAGCTGGCAAGGGCCCGCACTGGAGGACTCCTTCTGTGTCCAGGACTGTCCCTGTGACTCTTCACAGATAGTTCACTACTTTATAACCAATTTTCCTTTAGGCTGCAGGTGACTTTTTAGAGTTACACTTTCGGGTTTTTTCCCACCCTGTAAAATGCTTTGTGAAATACAAGGGTTTCAAGCGAGAATTCCCTTTTAAAGGGATTACAGTGCTGTTTTTTGTGCGGTGGATAAATATACAGAATTAAAGAATATTATGATCAAGAAGCTTTTTGTTAGTATCAATGCATTGGCAGGTTTAGACTCAGACTGAATCTGAAAGTTGCAGGGGAGAGGTGACCCAAAATAAAAAAGGTCCCTGTGTATGCTTAGGGGGGGGGCTGGATTTTTTGGGTTATTATTTGGGGTCATAAAACCACAGAGCACCAAGGACCCTCAGACTGCATCCCCCCAAAGGTCCCGTCAGCAGGGTCTAAACAAAAGAAGCTATAATGAATTACCGTATGTGGGGCTTCAATGCACGGGGCTTTTGTGCTGTCCCTGAGTCCGTCCCATATTAAAGCTGCGTATCGCTGTGCATTAAGAAAAATAATACAAAATAAAAAGAATCATTTTATAAAAATAATCTTCCTATATATGTACTGTCCACATCTCCTGCGTCTATGAGATTTCCTCAGGCGTCTCCCCCACGTTGCTTTGCCGCGTGATTCTGGCTTTGCGGCCATGGTGTTCTACCTCCTGTAGACGTCTGCTTACAAGTGCAGCTCCTTGAAGCTCCGATACAGATTGAGACTTTATAGGATGACTTCCTCGGGAAGGCTCCTGAGATTGCTGGGCAGCAAGCTTCTTCTTGCGTCTGGATCTTCGGGGGGCTGATGATGATGATGATGTACTACGGGGGACTGGAGAAGAAGGAGCGCTGCTTCCAAACACCTGCAAAATGAATCATTAGAAAACTATCTGCTTGAGGTTATGCCCCAGCACAAATAACATTCATGCAGATTACTTCAATGGGCTTCTGCCCCATCTCACATGATGGTGAGGGCCTCAGCACCTAGGCTCCCACTGTTGAAAAATTCCCCACATGTCACTATGACTGGTGAAAAGTTTTATAGTTACGAAAAAAAATAGACGTCCATCCAGTTCAGCCTACTTTGCTAAAGTGTTGATCCAGAGGAAGAAGTCAATTGTCCTCATGTTAGAGAAAAAATTCCTTCCCGACTCCGATCTGGTAATCAGAATAAATCCCTGGATCTGCGCCCCCTCTCCAGAATCCTGGTCACTATAACTTGTTATATTATTACATCTTAAAAATTATATCCAGACCCTTCTCCCAGAATCCTGGTTCACTATAACTTGTTAAAATTATTACATCTAGAAATGAAATCCAGACCCTTCTCCAGAATCCTGCTCACTAGAACTTGTTCTATTATTACATCTGGGAAATGTATCCAAACCCTTCTCCAGAATTCAGTCACTAGATCTTGTTATATTATATATAGAAATGTCTCCAGACCCTTCTCCAGAATCCCGTTCACTTGAACTTGTTAAATTATTACTTCTAGAAATGTATCAGACCCTTCTCCAGAATCCTGGTCACTATAACGTGTTATATTATTGCATCTAGAAATGTATCCAGACCCTTCTCCAAAATCCTGGTCACTAGAACTTGTTATATTTATTACGCTCCAGAAATGCATCCAGACCCTTTTTGAACTCTGTTATTGAATTCACCATGATAATTTCCTCTGGCAGAGAGTTCCACAGTCTCACTGCTCTTACAGTAAAGAATCATTTTCTATGTTTATGTAGTAACTTTCACTCCTCAAGACGTAGAAGATGCCCCCTTGTTCTAGATACAGTCCTGGGCATAAATAAATCTTGAGAGATCTCTATATTGACACTTGCTGTATTTATCATTTCCCCCGAAGCCGTCTTTTCTCTTAACTAAATAACCCAAATCTGCTAATCTTTCTGGGTACTGTATCCACCCAGTCCTTTTATTATTTTTGTTGCCCGCCTTTGTACCTGTTCAAGCTCTACAATGTCTTTCCCGTGAACTGGTGCCCAAAACTGTACACCAATATTCATGTGTGGTTTTGACCAGGACTTGTATAATGGGAGAATAATGTTCCCATCATGTGCATCTATGCCCCTTTTAATACACCCAGTAACCTGTTTGCCTTGGCAGCTGCTGCCTGACACTGGCTGTACAGTTAAGTTTACTGTTCACCAGGATTCCCAAGTCCTTCTCCATGCATTTTACCCAGGTTTTTCCGTTTAACATGTAATAAAGTATGGATTTTTCCTCCCCATGTGCATAACCTTGCATTTATCAGTGTTAAATCTCATCTGCCATTTCCCTGCCCAGGCCTCCAACTTATCCAGATCCCTTTGTAATAACACATTACCCTCTATTGTGTTGATTACTTTACAGAGCTCAGTATCATCTGCAAAGATCGATATTCTACTGTGCAATTCATGTGTAAGATTATTTAAAGAAAATATTAAAGAGGATAGGGCCCAATACTGGGGCCCTGTGTCCCCACTAGTAACAGGGATCCGCTGATATGTTCCATTAATCACAACCCTTTGTTTTCTATCACTGAGCCAGTTGCTTACCCTCTTGCCCCACATTTTCCCCCAGTCCAAGCATTCCATTTTATTTACCAACCTTTTATGTGGCCCAGTATCAAATGCTTTAGAAAAATCTAAATATATGATATCCAATCCCTCTCCCTGATCCATTCTAGAACTAAAAGCCTCACAGAAGCTGATGAGATTAGTTTGACAGGACCGATCCTTCATATACCCATGCTGGAACGGTTATACCCGAGTCTGCAACCAGAGGAGCTTGCTTCACATGGATTTACTATTTACCTCCCTGTATACAGTAGACACTAGAGCTCCCTCTTATGGCGGCCGCAAGTATCCAAAATAGGAGTTTCAGGGCGTGTCTCTTCATTCATATGAGAGTTGTTTGCCACCAGTCAAAAGAATGACCATCCGTATAACACATGGATAGTTACTGTTTGATAGTGACTTTCCACTCTGGGCCTTAGATGCCCTATCAACATTAACGCTTATTAATTTGTGAATATATCTTTATAGTTACTGAAGCTCAGATTTTCTGCTAGATACACAGCCCTTCGATGGATATAGAGCTTCTAAAGAAAAGCTCTATGTCCTTTGAAGGGCTGTGGAGCTCATTGTAGAAAATGTGAGCTCCAATTCCTATAAAGATATATTCACTAATTAATCAGAAAAGATATTTGGATCTACTTTAGAGGAAAAAAAAAGGTAATATTGGGTTTACAGGGGGATAAACACTTTAATAAGCCTGTCACAGAGTGTCCCCTACTCTTTGTAGGGCACACTTCGGCACATAATTGAGCTGCAAGTATGACCTGCAAATACGGCAAAATCATAGCACTCATTGCAGTCTCCGGCGCGTACTGAGCGCCCGAAGAAATAAGTGACATGTCCCTTCTTTACAGCGCGTAGTGCCAGGGAAATGGTGAACAGGGGCCGGAGCACTTCAGTAGTACGCGCTTCTAAAACACTAGGCGTATCCGCTGTGTGAAGCCGGCCTAAGTGTTTCATCTCTCTGCACTGTCACCACAAGGAAAATGAGGTATTACACAACCCCACTCAAAGCAATGTGTAATGCAGGACAGGACAGGTCCTCCAGTAAGAGAAAGACTCTTTTAATTCACTTATTACTCTGCCCACAGATAACAATCCTGAATAATGGACCTTCCTCTAATAATTCAGAAAAACGGGTTTTGTAACCTAGACATTGGTCCTGGTCTCCTCATAGAAGAACTTGGGAGCAAGAATAAGAAAAATCAGTTCTGAGATATAGAGTTCTGTTTTCCGACATCTCACAGGAGATCCTAGAACAGGGGTGTCAAACTGGGGCCCTCCAGCTGTTGGGAAACTACAACTCCCATCATGCCCACTGTTATAAATTATATAAATGCATGATGGGAGTTGTAGTTTCCCAACAGCTGGAGGGCCGCAGTTTGACACCTGTGTCCTAGAACATATCCATTTCTTCCTGTTCATGCAGGATCTAAGCTAGAGGCAGATGTCTGGAGTTAGGACTGGGAAAAGGTATTCTGGTGCCCTAGGCAAATATGGCACATAGCGTCTCCCCAATGGAAAATTCAGCCCCCTCCATACCCCCTTGAGCCCCTCTCCTGCCTGGGATGAAGTGGCGCCCACCTTCGCCTAACCATCACCCCGGCCCTGTCTGGAGTACACATGTATTTACCTCATCCAGAGATGGATTCTCCTCCACCAATGCAGGACTCCTTTGGTCTTCTGTTGAGGTTACTCCACCTTCTTGTACACCCTTATCTTGCAGCTCTGCATCATGTAAACCCTCTTCCTGGTCCATAAAACTCTCTTCAACATCCAAAAAAATCTCCTCTATGGCAGACACACTGTCCAGCTGTTCTGACATGCTCTCCTGACGTTCGGACACCGTGTCCAGCTTTTCTAGGTGTCTATCATCTTCGCGCATGGTCCTCTCCTCTGGCACAGTGTCTGTAACCTCCATCTCACTGATGGATCTCATAAGAGCGCGCAAGTTCATTTTCCTCTGTCGAGGAGCAGGGGATTGCACAGAAGACCCCAGAAGAGATTCTGTAAAACTGGGTAGTTGTTGGGGCGGTGGAGCAGAGCTTGGGTCCCACAGATAACTGTGTCTTTGCTTACTACAGGAAACAGGACGGTAGAGAAAAGTAAATTAGGAAAGAGGAGATTTATTTGGACTATTAGGTCTTAGTGTGGTTTACATGGGAAATGAGCTAGGACTCTTGCAACACCACCTATCGCTAGTCACATCCGACTCGCTGAGCCTTGCAATGTTGAGGAGTAAACACCCTGAAACAGCTGTCTGCAGATGAATATCTGGTTGGCTTCAATTCCACTTACATTGCAAGCCCCAGTGAGTCAAATGTGAAGAAACTCTGCATCCAATAGGTGGTGCTGCAGAGTCCCAGCTCATTTCCCATGATCCTTTTTTTAATATATTTAAATTTCAGTGAAGCAACTAATGATGTATAAGTCTCCACACCCCTAAATGGTGCCTCTCCCTAATCAGGAACATTACCCATTTCAAACAACCGCTACATGGTGCCTCTCCCTAATCAGGAACATTACCCATTTCAAACAACCGCTACATGGTGCCTCTCCCTAATCAGGAACATTACCCCTTTCAAACTACCACTAAAGTCTCTCACCTAGCCAAACAGTGTTCTACACCGCCCTGATGAGGGGCAAACAACCGAAGACAGCCGTCTGCAGATGACAATCTAGTTGACTCTTATCCCATTTACATTGCAAGGCTCAGTAAGTCGGATGTGAATTGAGAAACACTAGATCCAATAGAGTCCTAGCTTGTTTCCCCATGAGTCCTTTAGAAGATACAGTGGAGGACAAAAGTGTTTAGTCAGCAACCAATTGTGCAAGTTCTCCCGCTTAAAAAGATGAGAGAAGCCTATAACTGACATCATAGGTCGACCTCAAATATGAGAGACAAAATGAGAAAACAAATCCAGAAAATCACTTTGTCTGATTTGGAAAGAATTTATTGGCATATTATGGTGGAAAATAAGTTGATCTCAATACTTTGTTATAGATCCTTTGTTGGCAATGACAGAGGTCAAACGTTTTCTGTAAGTCTTCACGAGGTTGGCACACACTGTTGCTGGTATTTGGCCCATTCCTCCATTTCAGATCTCCTCTAGAGCAGGGATGTTTTGGGGCTGTCCGCTGGGGCAACACGGACTTTCAACTTCCTCCAAAGGTTTTCTATGGGGATGAGATCTGGAGACTGGCTAGACCACTCCAGGACCTTGAAATGTTTCTTACAAAGCCACTCCTTCATTGCCCTGGTGGTGTGCTTTGGATCATTGTCATGCTGAAAGACCCAGCCACATTTCATCTTCAATGCCCTTGTTGACAGAAGGAGGTTTGCACTCAAAATGTCACGATACAAGGCCCCATTCATTCTTTCATGTACATGGATCAGTCGTCTTGGTCCCTTTGCAGAGACACAGCCCGAAAGCATGATGTGGCCGCCCCCATGCTTCACAGTAGGTTTGGTGTTCTTTGGATGCAATTCAGAAATTCTCCTCCTCCAAAACACAACGAGTTGTGTTTCTACCAAACAGTTCTACTTTGGTTTCTTCTGACCATTTGACATTCTCCCAAAACTCTCCTGGATCATCCAAATGCTCTCTAGCAAACTTCAGATGGTCCTGGAGATGTACTGGCTTAAGCAGGGGGACACGTCTGGCACTGCAGGATCTGAGTCTCTGGCGGTATAGTGTGTTACTGATGGTAGCCTTTGTTACGTTGGTCCCAGCTCTCTGCAGGTCATACACTAGGCCCCCGTGTGGTTCTGGGGGTTTTTGCCACCGTTCTTGTGATCATTTTAGGCCCAGCGGGGTGATCTTGCGTGGAGCCCCAATGGAGGAGAAATTAAACAGTGGTCTTGTAGGTTTTCCATTTTTAATTATTGCTCCCACAGTTGATTTCTTCACACCAAGCTGCTTGCCTATAGCAGATTCAGTCTTCCCAGCCTGGTGCAGGGCAGCAATTTTGTTTCTAGTGTCCTTCAACAGTTCTTTGGTCTTCACCATAGTGGAGTTTGGAGTGTGACTGTTTGAGGTTGTGGACAGGTGTCTTTTATACTGATAAAAAGTTCAAAGAGGTGCCATTACTACAGGTAATGAGTGAAGGACAGAGAAGCCTCTTAAAGAAGAAGGTACAGGTCTGTGAGAGCCAGAAATCTTGCTTGTTTGTAGGGGACCAAATACTTATTTTCCACCATAATTTGCAAATAAATTCTTTCCAAATCAGACAATGTGATTTTCTGGATTTGTTTTCTCATTTTGTCACTCATAGTTGAGGTAGATTTACAGGCCTCTCATCTTTTTAAGTGGGATAATGTGCACACTTGGTGGCTGACTAAATACTTTTTTTCCCCACTGTATATCACAGAGCTCAGCTTCTCTGCCGCTATCAGATCTTGCTCTGAGGGCAGCATAAACCACCTGACTGGTTCCTTTTACTCTTTAACCTGCCCATGGCAGTAGAGATTCAGTATTTTTTGCACACTCCTTACCTTGCTCCTAGGATGCCCTGGTAGGTCTGAAGCTGCCGTAGAAATCCAGCATTCGGTTGGACAATGCTCCTTCTCTCCTTAACGTATTTTAAAGCATCTTCTACCGTCCACTCATATTCCTTCATGGCATAAGCTATAACCGTAGAGGCTGAACGAGAGACGCCCATCTTACAGTGCACAAGGACACGTGTGCCCTGCCGCCTGCAGAGACAGAGAACAACTTGTTTTCAACTACCGTACAGAGAAGCAGCGGTACGTAAAGCCTTGGGTACTCAAAAGGCTTCTCGGACAAAGAAGATCTGCTGGATCAGATGAAAAATTCACCAGGTGAGACCATGTGACGTGTCCTGACAAGTCAAATGCTCTGCTGACCATCTAATCGCGAGTGACCGAACGGCTCAGTTCTGTCACAGTCCAGGCAAATGCAATAGTCATACAAGCATAATTCACCACCAGGAGTCCGCTTGGTAAATCTGGGCAGCCCATGCAAACAGCTATTGGGTGGGTACAGATACAGATTTACTCCGTTCCCTACTAGTTGTATAAATCCAAATGTCATCAGTTCCCAATAGTGGTGACTGCGTGTGGTCCAGAAAATACAGCCGAGAGCCTATAAATGAAGTGGTGGCATAGCTTATTTGGCCATAGTGTATTAAACAAGCTCGTAGTCGGGGCTATTCTAAATTTTGCCCTGGAACCCTATTCTATATGAAAGGGACATCACTGACTGACAGGCTCTTCTATATGTAAGGGACATCATTGACTGACAGGCTCTTCTATATGAAATGGACATCATTGACTGACAGGCTCTTCTATATGAAATGGACATCATTGACTGACAGGCTCTTCTATATGAAATGGACATCATTGACTGACAGGCTCTTCTATATGAAAGGGACATCACTGACTGACAGGCTCTTCTATATGAAAGGGACATCATTGACTGACAGGCTCTTCTATACGAAAGGACATCACTGACTGACAGGCTCTTCTATACGAAAGGGACATCACTGACTGACAGGCTCTTCTATACGAAAGGGACATCACTGACTGACAGGCTCTTCTATATGAAAGGGACATCACTGACTGACAGGCCCCTTCTATATGAAAGGGGAACATCACTGCTGACAGCTCTTCTATATGAAAGAGACATCACTGACTGACAGGCTCTTCTATATGTAAGGGACATCGCTTACTGACAGGCTCTTCTATATGAAAGGGACATCACTGACTGACAGGCTCTTCTATATGTCGGGGACATAACTGACTGACAGGCTCTTCTATTTAAAGACCCCATACGACAGGCTCTTCATATGAAAGGGACATCACTTACTGACAGGCTCTTCTATCTGAAAGAGACATCTCTGACTGACAGGCTCTTCTATATGTAAGTGACATCGCTTACTGACAGGCTCTTCTATATGAAAGGGACATCACTGACTGACAGGCTCTTCTATATGAAAGGGACATCACTGACTGACAGGCTCTTCTATATGAAAGGGACATCACTGACTGACAGGCTCTTCTATATGAAAGGGACATCACTGACTGACAGGCTCTTCTATATGAAAGGGACATCACTGACTGACAGGCTCTTCTATATGTAAGGGACATCTCTGACTGACAGGCTCTTCTATGTAAGGGCCCATCGCTTTACTGAAGGTTTTCTTCTATATGAAAGGGACATCGCTGACTGACAGGCTCTTCTATATGTAAGAAACATCACTGACTGACAGGCTCTTCTATATGAAAGGGACATCACTGACTGACAGGCTCTTCTATATGTAAGGGACATCGCTTACTGACAGGCTCTTCTATATGAAATGGACATCAATGACTGACAGGCTCTTCTATATGAAATGGACATCAATGACTGACAGGCACTTCTATATGAAAGGGAAATCACTGACTGACAGGCTCTTTCTATATGAAAGGGACATCATTGCTGACGGGCTCTTCTATTCGAAGGGACATCACTGACTGACAGGCTCTTCTATATGTAAGAGACATCACTGACTGACAGGCTCTTCTATATGTAAGAGACATCACTGACTGACAGGCTCTTCTATATGAAAGGGACATCACTGACTGACAGGCTCTTCTATATGAAAGGGACATCACTGACTGACAGGCTCTTCTATATGAAAGGGACATCACTGACTGACAGGCTCTTCTATATGTAAGAGACATCACTGACTGACAGGCTCTTCTATATGAAAGGGACATCACTGACTGACAGGCTCTTCTATATGTAAGGGACATCGCTTACTGACAGGCTCTTCTATATGAAAGGGACATCACTGACTGACAGGCTCTTCTATATGTAAGAGACATCACTGACAGACAGGCTATTCTATAGAAAGGGACATCACTGACTGACAGGCTTTTCTATATGAAAGGGACATCACTGACTGACAGCCTTCTATATGTAAGAGACATCACTGACTGACAGGCTCTTCTATATGTAAGGGACATCGCTTACTGACAGGCTCTTCTATATGAAAGGGACATCACTGACTGACAGGCTCTTCTATTTGAAAGCGACATCCCGGACTGACAGGCTCTTCTATATGAAAGGGACATCGCTGACTGACAGGCTCTTCTATATGTAAGAGACATCACTGACTGACAGGCTCTTCTATATGAAAGGGACATCACTGACTGAAAAGGCTCTTCTTATGTAAGAGACATCACTGACTGACAGGCTCTTCTAAAATGTAAGAGACATCACTGATTTGACAGGCTCTTCTATATGAAAGGGGACATAAATGGACTGACAGGCTCTTCTATATAAAAGGGACATCACTGACTGACAGCTCTTCTATATGAAGGGACATCGCTGACTGACAGGCTCTTCATATGAAAGGGAAAATCACTGACTGACGCTCTTCTATATGAAAGGGACATCACTGACTGCCCAGGCTCTTCTATATGTAAGGGACATCGCTTACTGAAGGCTCTTTATATGAAAGGGAAAATCACTGACGGGACAGGCTCTTCTATACGCAAGGGACATCACTGACTGACATGCTCTTCTATATGTAAGAGACATCACTGACTGACAGGCTTTTCTATATGAAAGGGACATCACTGACTGACAGGCCCTTCTATATGAAAGGGACATCACTGACTGACAGGCTCTTCTATATGAAAGGGACATCTTTGGGGAACATTATAAGATGCACAGTATACAGAATTATAGAATAGCATTGCTTTAGAGAGGCTATCTCACCACATGCGTTTCGGCAGCACCAACCATCTATATAATGTGTATTGTGATCTCCCACCTCTCCCCTGTTGGCAGATGTTGGGGGGGGAGGTGGGGGAGGAATAATGATCGGGCAGTTCTATTTCAATACCCGATTTATTGTTGTTTGGAGGATAAGACATCATCACAGGAGTCTAGACGCAACCCTCCCGAATCAGTACACATGCACGCTTGACTGTACCTGGAACCCTCATAGAAGTGAATGGAGATAGCGGCGCATACACAGCCACCTCTCCATTCACTGTGTACAGGACAGGGTGCTGTAAGGTCAAGATACCCCCGAACCTGGCAAAATCATTAATAATTTGCCTGCTAACTCTTCCCTGAGAGATGATGTCAGAAGAGATCAGGATCAAGCCAAATTCCAATGCCCAATCTAGCCCTGCCAGATGTGTTCTTTTCCCTCCCCGTAGGAAGCACGTGCATGCTCGGCTGTGCATAGTGGGCAAGCTTGAACTGGCCCACTTGGGAAACGACCAGTTGGCCCCTGAGCATAGCAGACCTGGAGTTGTTTTTTAAATACATATGCATCCTCAGGAGGGGCAGAAAGCAGAGAAAGCAAGAGGCAGAGTATAAGAGGTATGTACTGTCATTTACACTAGCTGTAGGGTGGGCCCCTAAAATAAACTCCACCGGTAGGCCCAGAAACAACACAACTGGTGAGTCCCTAGACTCTACTTTATCTATGGCCCTAGGCACCCTAGGCTGACACTGATGATGGGGAGGGGGAGTCCGGAGGAATAGCTGACAGCTGAACAAGCGTTGATTGACAGCTATTGAAAGTGTATGGGCAACTTAATGGGCAGCAAATCCCTTGCAACACAGGCCTGACGTGATATGAACCCCATTCATATCATGTCTCATGGCTACAATGTCTGTATCATAAAGGATACCGTGAAAAGGGTATCCCAACATATACTGCAGCAGAGCAATAGGGGTCTTTAGGGAAAGCTTAGCCAAGTTTTGGAATTTGTGCTTTATTTCACAATCGTACACGGTTTATGTGCTGGATGCATAACATATACCATCATGAAATGAGCAACTGTACTCCAAGATACTCTACATTTGCCCTCTTGTTACCTATGGCTCCACCATGGTATGGTACATGTCAGCTTTTGCAGTGTGTGGAGGATGCCACTGTACAGGCGGTGGCACCCGTCATCTATAGCCGCTCATATAGATACTCATATAGGTACTCATATTGGTAGTAAATGACTGTACAGAATAGTGCAGCCTGATTCAATGGCAATTCTTGCGGGGGGGCTACACCTTTAGGACCTGGAATAAAATGACACATTTGTGCCAAAATTATAGTGAGGGAAAAAAAAAGAACAATTTATACAACATGATGGAGCAAATGATGCAGATCATGACAGCAAACACCACATAGACACAAACCACAGCACCAGCACAGACAGAACAAGCTCAAACCCTGTGGAGGAGCAGCGGGGAAGGCAGCAGACAAGAACTGATCCCAGGGCAGGCAGACGTCAGGAAAGCAGGACGCAGGAAGAGTGGGCAGGAATAGAGCGGCAGCCATGGCCTCCCTGACAGGAAGCATGGAGGGTATAGGCAATCACACTACAGCAGTGATGGCAATGTCCGATCAGAACTGAGAAAGTGAAGAACAAAAAGTGTATGATCGTGAGAAGAAGACTGAGCAAGACCTGATGGTCACTTATAGCTGAAAACTCACAACGCACAGACAATCCGGCTCCATTTCATCAAATGTGCATGCTCCCTGGTCACTACAGTTTAGCTGGTGAAACATATTGGGGAGGTCAGGCATGACATTTTAATTTGTGATTTCTCACCTCTGTCTACAAGTGTCACCCGCTGCAGAGGGTGTCACAAGGGGGCCTTATTTGTTTTGTGTCCATTAGATTGGAGACGACTGCCCAAGTGGGAAGCTTGGGATACGTTACTGGAGTTAGTAAATTGCTGTATATATAAGGCTTTCCTGTTAATGGGTGGTGCTTCACCAGACTTGATAATAGAAAAGGAGCTATTCCTTCCTTCAGAAGTAGAAAGGGTTAAATGGTTTTTAAATAGTGTGTATAGAGGTTAAGTGTTATACAAAATAAAAGTTACGTTTTAGTGTTTTATAGATAGAGACCTGATAGTTTAAGTTTGCCTATGGCAAAATAGTAAATAATAGTGATCAAGAAGTCCTCTTGTTTCTTGCGAGATTCCCATTTTTTTGGGAGACA